>JAGVSQ010010761.1:0-12692 GCA_022683975.1 Rhyacophila evoluta
AGAATTGTGGACAAACGAACGAACATACATATTTTGACTTTTATATATTAGATAGTATATTTAATCTACCGTTAAAAATTCGACTAACAATCGTTTCAAAGCTGTCATATTGTCGATGTCGCATCGATTATCTACAACAAAGTTTGGCTCATGCTTCTTTTCCGCATGGTTATGCACTCGGACCTCGTATTACAAGGTACTTTTATAACACGGCTTTGATATAGCACGGTCAGAGAATTGTGGCATATTCTTGTATAATACGGTTTTAAAAAAAACATTAACGTGTGTGATTTGGACACTCCTACAGCATGCCGTAACAAAATTATTCTATTTGTCGTATTCGACTAGAGTCAGAGTCAAAGAAATATAAAATCCACTTTCAATGCTGAAGAAGTAGTCAATGGAGATTTTTTTTACTACCGGTAGAAAATGTATTCAAACAGACAATTAACATTTATTATGCTATTGGTAGAGAACCATTTAATGATAGGGATATTCAAAATATCGAAGAAATATTGAAGGACCGTGTTTTTAATAACAACAACATAAACTAGTCGAAATGTTAGATAAACCTGCCAAGATAGGATAATCGCTTATTGAGGAGTTTTGAAAGGTTAAATCCAAAAAATTTCAAGTCTTCTGACAATGAAAACTTACAACTCACCTTGAAAAGGAGTCAAATACATTGGATCGTAAGTGATAGAAGCGCTAAGTGATCAATATTATCTAAGTATTCTAAATAGATACGTAAACATATATTTTTATAATATTTATTGGTAAAAATAAAGAGTATAATTGAACTTCGATAACCTCTTGGAATGCTTTCCCTAGTTTTTTACGAACTTCAAACTTCGTACAAGGATTTTTACTACACGACGTGTTTCTGGGACGATATGACCATTTTATACAAGTTCCGAGTGTAATGGGTTTTCCGTTTGACTTGAACCGGTTTTTACACCGCATATCATAATCTGCATAATCTTTCCAATATACTATATGATCGGCGATATTAATGTAGGGAACTGCAAAACTATATTTCCTGCATAAAGAATAGTATATTTTCCAAAACTGTGTATATTACAAATACGATCTAAAAATGTACTCAAGTCAAGTATTTTTTATTTATAATTTATAAGCTTTTATTTAGTTCTGCTTTGACGGTTCAACATCTTGCCGGTTTGCGTCATCGCTAGATTAATGCTATTTCTATGCAACCATTGCCATTTTTTGTAGCTTTTTCTCACTTCGCACATTATTTCTGATATAATATATCATAACACAGGTCAACTGTATAAAATTAATTATATCAATAATATTAAATGTATTTGGCACGGGATAGATAGGATATAGATGGGAAATTGTGCTAGTAAAAATGATAATAAATCTCGGGAATAATTTTCAAATAAATTAAAATGATAAAAATAATTAAATTCAATTCGACTTATTCTATCCAAATGCATATTGAAATTACCATTACTAATAATAATTATTAATAAGTATGTTAAGTTACCATGAAACATTGTATAGGGATGTATTATTTAAAAATTGTACTGTACAATTAATGCAAAATTTAATGACAGTCAACATAAACGAGTTTCCTTGTACCGAAAAGTACACTGTAGTTTTATGTTCGCATATCAATTTAATAAAAGGACTTGTTAATCGAAAACGTCGTGCCATTAATGAATGGTCTAGTAATAATGCAGTCGTTAGATAATTCACTGCGAGGGTAGGCGAACTTCTTGTCGTAAACAAAAGTAATAGACCAAAGTTGAATATATTTTTCAAAGGTCAACAATTACCACTCTGCAACGCATTTAAAAAAACGCCCGAGACTAGTCTAGTGGTATTATTTAAATTGCAATCACTCACACGACAACTCTCGTGGAATCAACCATAATACTATTGAGGAAAATAGTAAAATTATTGTACTGCAATCAATCGTAAATAAAAGTATTATTAAATATTTAATTATTATTACGTTACATCACATACACGTGTTTCTTATCTACTTATTTGTACTGAATCCAGCACAAAATCTGATAGTTTAACCGCAAATATATCATCATTATTTATTTCATTCGTTCTTTTTATTTCAAATTTCTTCCAGTGTATTTTAATGTATTATATTATTTTTACAAAAACTGTTCCTTTATATGTGCATTATCGCGTGTGCACTTGTCACTTGTCCATCACTCTGAACTAAGGATTACTGGTTACGGGTTCCATTACTTGTGTAAAAATTAATACTTTTTACATGTACTTGAATCAGAGTTAAATCCAAAAGATTTAAGCTACTGACTGATGATAGATAACTATTTAAATAAATTATCCAAATATTTATCTACTCCATCTGCTCCGTTTTGGAGGGAATGTAGTAATTTATATTGATTACGTTGTGTTGTTATTTCATCATTATCTATTAGTATTCTATTGATAACTTAATACAATAAATTATATAATATTATTATAAATAAATGTGACTTCATACATACAGAAAAAATATCATTTGATTTCTCTCTCAGTACTGTGACTCAAAGCCATTGTACACTAGTCATAATGAATGCTTTTCTTAAGTATCTATATGGATAAAAGACGTAAAATTGCATTTTTATTTGTAGTTGTTTATTCCAGATTTAAAAATGGCTAACCCTTTTCTCGGATACCAATTGCATGAAATAGACTTGTCTAGTCGAGCTAGCAACATAGAAACAATCTATCGTGATTGGACTTAGTATCTGAGAAGTAAATAGTCGGTAGAGAACAACTGATAACTCACAATGGCAACTCCTAGTGATAACCCGCGATTTTAGTGTTGCCAATCCTATTTTTCAATATTTTTTTTACCTAAGACTTGTTGCGTTATGATCAATGCTTGGGTAAAACAGCGTAGAGTTTAGCATACGCGCCTAGCGGTCCAGTGAATGCGGGCTCGATTTCCACATTTGTCGCATTTAAAAAATCTAAGAATGCAAGGCTGAATGCTCATTCGATTGAGCAATTTTCTGCTAAACAATTCTCGTGAAAAATAAATAATCCATCCATAAATGTTTTCGCATAGCGGAGATTTATAAAGTTCACTTTCGGGGAAGATATTTTCACACTGTATACATCCATATGCCCCACTTTGGGAGGAAGCATGGTTTAACGCTCTTCGAAGAACGATAATCAGTTTATACAACAAATTTTATAAATAATATGATAAAATACAGTACGCTGTGAAAGTGTTTTTTTTACATTTTTAATAAACAAAAACTCTAACCCACAACTGTCAAAAGGATAATGTAATGTATGACGTTTTTATCGTTTTAACGATTGTTCAATGCTTAAAATTTCACCGAGGAAATTTATGTTTTCTTTAATTAATTTCATGGAAGGACGACTGTGAACATAAAGTTTTTCCTTTTAGGCATTTGTAAATAAATACTTTCTAGCTTTATATCGTATAGAGCCATATTAACACTTTGAATATCAAACAATGATACATCGTTTTATTGACTTAGACACGCTAACAACGATCTTTTTGTATCTTTACATTCTATAAATAATAAAAATATATTTTAAAGAATTAGAATGATTTTTTATCAAAACATTTTTTTTTTTTTTGGTATTTTTATTAATGTTCCCGAAGAGTTAAAAAAAATTTAGAGAATTCGATCCAAACAAGCTTATTTTTTATGAGTTGCATTTTGGTCAAAGTCAAACAATAACTTTTTGATGCATAAATTTTTCATAAATATTTGTTTACTTTTGTGGCAATGTAAATATTTTACTGCGAAGCGTCGGCAACACTGGTTATTGCTTCGGCGTCGATTTATTTCAATTATCTCCCCCCACGAGTGCAGATAAATCAAATTGAGAGAGCAGCTCGGACCGTTCGCGACCCCGTGTCATCTAAAGTGATCCTTACACTTCTGCTCATTATGCAATTCATTAAGCATCGAATAAAGATAGTATCTACCCCAACTGAACAGCAGTGGCGACTGTTAAACGAAATTTGAACAAAGAAATAATTACGAAAATTGCATACGTTTTTGCGAGCACTGCGCATAACTCAAAATGATTTCATCTCCCACCATATAGTCTTACGACGCTCAAAAAAATACAATGCAGGTATTATTGTAATCATAACAATCCATACATTCGACTGTTTTTGATAATAATCCGTTTGCGATTATGGCAACATTTAGATTAGCTTTTGCAAATAAAGTGGAAATAGTTCTCAGTAGGTACCCCGCCTAAATTAAAAAAGGTACATATACTACATTAGCTTTTGGAAAGATTCATACAATAATTAAAATTTAATGAATTTAGTACTAAGTATTTGAAAAGAAATGTACTTTAAACATATTTATCGTTATATTAATAATAATGCGAAATAATAACGAAAAATGCAGGACTGGATGCCCATTGTGTTGAGTATTTGTCTGACAAACAAATCTCGTGAAAAAATAATCTGTCAAGACGTCTTCACATTGCGGAGATCCATATACTCCACTTTCCGAGTGGATATCTTCACACTGTGAGATCCAAACGCTTCACTTTGGGAGCGAACTTGGTAGACGTAGAATATGAAAGTACGAGGCTATATATGTCAGTTTGTGTTTTAATTGATAGAATTATTAAAATGAAAAAGTGAACAGTAAAATATTGTCAAATAAGATTGAAATACGCGTATTTGAATTAAGGTCTCGTGTATAGTCTTTGTCTGTGAAAGGTAGTTTTAAAAATACTTTTAGTTATTGGTTACTACCGAAAAACATTGTTAATATAATCTGATATGGTATAAATATATACATAATAGTATAATGCATGATATTTGTAATTATAAAGTCCCCCGTCTCTGATACAAGTAAATTTATTGAGACACGACCTATCTTCCATACATAATAATGAACACATGTTGTATGGAATGAATCAGTAGATACAATAGCGACTGTCTTTTGAATATGTCTTCGGATAAATTATTAGGTCTATAGGTCTGCAGGTCAACTACTCTCATTGATATTATTAAACCATTGAAACACATTTGCAAAGAGAAAATTCGAAATGTATAATATAAAGTTTTCAAAAATTATTTCCATTTTTTTCCTACGTACATAGTAAATTTCCACTTATACAATGTATAGTAAATTTATCGTGGACATAAGTCACTTAACATAAATACCTACATCACGATTTTTCTATATTTCATAGCAATATGCGTTGACAGTGGGGAGATAGAAATGCTTTTATATTTCTGTCACATACTTACAAGCTATCCACTGAAGCTGCAAACTTTTTTCTAGAATAAAGGCTTAGCCTGAGCTAGGTAATAACTCTTTCTTATAGAATATTATATACCAAAGCTTCTTAAATATTATTCGAGCTTATTGGTTAGAAAAGGGTAATATACGTAGTTGTCCGGTGATTGGGGGATGTAGTTAATGTAAACTTATTTCAATATGCCAAAATTTAAAGAATAACAATTTGAACACGCAGTTTAATGTATAAAATAATTTCGATTTTTTTTTCTACTGGTTTACATACTAAATGGTTATTTTATGCAAAAATATATGTTCAAAATCTTTTACTTTACATTTTAACATATTTGAATAATTTCTTTTTGCAAAAAATACCACCCTCAAAAAGTGCTTTATATTAATTAAAAATAAAAACGAATATGTCTAAATTTAATATTATTTTATGAATTAATATTGCCAACTATTTCTTTTGAATTATGGATCACGTTAGTATACATCGCAAGAAATTTCATAAAGTATAATGTATTATTTACAGCATTAATATCCAATCAAATCCCGGTACAGCGAATACTGAGATAGTAAAATTTCCGATGGAACGAAAATATTACGCCAAACTAAAAAAATAATGATTTACGTATTTTAAATTCCTTTATAATGAAATAAAATGGGTGGTTTGACGGGTTTCGTTAAAACGGGATTTGACTGTAATATAATCTTGGGTATTTATAATATAATAAAGGTACGAAATCAAAATCCATGGCTAACGAAAAAACAGGCAGCACACTTATAGTACAATGATAATATATATTTCAAATGCCGGAAACTTATAGATATACCTAATATAAAATGTAATTAATTATAAATTAGATATAAATCTATATTGTATGTAGAAATATCAGACTTATGACAAACAAAGCACAAGTGTTTGTAACTAAACGAATTATATCAATAATTAGTAGAGTATTCGAGAAAAATTAGAGTAAAACAATATATTCCGGAATTGAGGCTATTATTAGGTATTATATGTATTAAACCAATTGAGAAGCATTGCCGTATTCTATAGAATTGTTTGTTCTTCCTATATTAAGGTCGAACTATCCGGTGTGATTACTGGCAGCATTGAGAATAAGTAAAGTCTACGATATTGTCTCGGATATAAAGAAATTTAATCTGAACATAAAATGTATTTTACGATTCTTATAGAACACTTTATATTTTCAACTTTTCGTCTTTATTAAACTCTGAATTTTTTATTTAAGTGAAATTTTATTGAATCTTTTTGCTTTAAGCTTTTGATCTTCAGTCGCTTTCGTGCTTTATTTAGGTTTAATGAATTTCGCGGTTAGCGATGTAAAACTTTTAATGTTTTTGATAAAAACATATATTCAACATTTACTATTTTTTGCAAATGCTTTTTAGCGTATCCTCAAGCAAATATTAGAAAAATAGAAACAATTAAATATTTTGCATAAATATATTGATTATTTCGAATGTATATTTATATTAGTGCAGATAAGTAAGTGTGCGTGTATCAAAACCGGAGGTCACAGATTCAAACTCTGCGACTATTCTTAAAATTTTAAAAATATTGAAAGGTAACTGGACGCACAATGGGTTCAGTAAAAGGCTGACAAAAAATCGTTTATACATGTGCTGCATATTCCAAGTGGATCTGTTAAATTATATATAATAAAATTATTTTCAAACTATTATATTAATAACTATTTTGCCCTATCATAATTTTTTAGGTACCATACATTTTTTAAATTAAATATGTTTTCTAAGTGAGATTTATTTTTTGCGTTCGAATGTATAAAGCTGAATTAGTCAATTATTTTAACTTACGATTTGTGTATACATCTATTCAATTCACTTAAATTTTCTATTGTGTTTAAATGGAGTGACTGTGTATTACTTTTCGTGAATTTAATTTAATAACCTACAGTATTTTCTTTCAAAATATTACATCTGTACACTTACGCCACGATGGCTGATATCGCTACAGATATGAAATTCACCCCGCTGTCGTATTAAACAATAAAACCTACTCTTTTAAAAGTGATCTACAAAAAAACTCCGTTGTAATATTGTGTAATTAATTAATTAAGTATTTGCCTCTATAATCGAATGGATAAGCGTACGTGTTTGTGGATGCCTCAACAATGTATATCGCGGATTCGATCTCAGCTAACAAGCACAAAAAAACACGTTTATGCACACTTAAATGCAAATAAATTAGACCTAATAAATCAGAAAATCGCCGTCAGCGGTGAAATACCATTTGTTAAAAAAGTAATTGATTGGGAGGAGCTAAAACCTGTTTTTTGAGAGTTACGGATCGTTTATTTAACCCCAAAAAACCTTAAATTTGAAGTACAGGTAAATTAATATCTCGTATATACATAATATTCATGAAAGTTATTTCAAAATGACATTTTATATATGACCACATAGGAGATGTAAAAAAATATTTTAATTTTAATAACTGTATCTTCTGTCGGTATAGCAGATGAAACTCCACACATTGTAACATTTAACTCATTTTTGTAAATTCGACCAATTGGGAGGTATTTTCCTGTTGACGATAAATAGAAAATCCTTGTATTACATTAAACTGTCCATCAAGATTCAAAGCGATTACGGTAAATATCTACCCTAATAAATAATTAATTAAGTTAATATAATATATATTATATTACATATATATATCATTTTATGACGCTTAACTATTTACAGATCAGCATATCAACTACATGTATTTTAAATCAATTTCAGATACGTGCACAATGCTACGAACACTGTCGTGTAATAATTCTAGAATAAACATAAATTACCCCCATAATCCGGAGCTTAAACTACCAACAAACACTCACCTTTTGAAGATTAAATTATACTCGTAATACAAGTCCAAGCTTTGTGGGAAAAATAGTCAAATCACTGAGACCACTCAAACATAATTTGTCGGTAGAGACAAGCCTACAAACTATACACAGATAGATGAATCGGTAAATAGAGCTTTTATTCGAATTGAAAGTTCTCCAGTTAGATTATTAATAGTGCGAAGATTGAAATCTTAGCCTCAAAGGTGTCATATTTCATTTTGTTCAAAGTCTATAAATTCAAGTAGGCAAGTCTACTTGAATCAGTTTGATAGCAGATGTATCACCTTTCATATCCAGTTTCGTGAAGACGTCTATTTTTAGATATTATTCAATGATTATAATAATTCCATATATTTCAAGATGTAAGCCATATTTAATAAGCTTTTAAACAAGGTAAGCATTTTCATTCAATAATTGTCTTTTATAGAGGCTTATTTTCAAGGTATAATAATGTATAAACATAAGCAACAATGTTTGGTAGACTGTCGACTAAAAGCTTTTTTAATACCGCGCATTCATGATCTTTAAAATTATTTGAATTAATAAATGATTTGTGTTTTGGCATTATTATATCGATATTAAAAAACTTAAAATTTTCATACATATCGAATTCTTTTCATATATCTACATCTAGTTCGAAATTATGATAACTAAACAATAACAAAAAACCTTTTTTACTATCCCGTATTATATTTATTATAAATAAAAAATGAAGTAAAATTTTTGATGGTACATGTCTGCTATATTTTTATGTCGAATATGTAAATAACAGTTTTTTTATATTCAAATTACAATCAAAATATCACAAATCTACTTGTTGATTGTTTTGGTTCTAATGAATCTAAAACTAAAAACAGTTACTGATCTCTTGTAAACTATATCTAATATATTCTTAAATTCCAGTAGATTGAGATTACAAAAAAGGGTATATTATGAAATATCACTTTTTCTTTCTATTTTTATTGCCCATGTAATTATATGTAACCGAATCGAATCAATATCTTGTGGCCTGATTTATATGGAATTATTTTATTTTTTCTTCAAATATCTATTTTAGTATTGAACCCCGAAGAAATTTGAAGAATGTCTAGCGATCAAAATGCAAATAATTTGTTCAAATATCTTCATATTTTTGAAGTCTTAATAATTCTTTTTTAAAGATAAGAGGTGGTTTATTTTTCGTTTTTTATGTTCGCGTTATGTTCTTTGAGAGATTTGTTAATTGTTTGCTGAAATTTGAAATTTAATATGATTTTTTGTTTTATTTCAGAACTCAATGCCAGCAAGTGATGATCAAGCACGAAATAAGAGTGGAAGAATTCTAGATTTGACGTACCACTGCAGGTCGTCAGATTTGCGAAAACTTTGTTTACGAATAAGAATTCTTCCATCAAATAATCACTTGCACGACTGTTTTATTTGAACGACACGAGAGCCGCCTCCGAAAGAACCTGATTAAAAAAAAATAAGATAAATCCAGTATAAGAAATATGCAGTCCACTTTTATATTACTCCTGGCATTGAGCAGTTTGCTGTCTTCATGCTTCAGCCACCCGACGCGGATGAAGTTTTGCGGGGCGATTCTAGCTGACGCCTTGAAGCATGTTTGTCGTGAAAATGGCTACAACGCACCACCTGGATTGGACGACGGTAAAACTTTTTTCTTTCATTAATCTCATCTCAACATTCCTCCTTTTTAATGTTAACTTAAGATTTAACATTCAGCGCTGATATAATTGCCATTAAGTTAAAATAGCACTTAATACAATAATGTCATATATTTCTTCTTTTACAGAACACGATGATAGTCGGATAAAGAAACTGTCGAGGCCTCGATTTGACTATAACTCTGGCGTAGCGACTGAATGCTGCGTTCGAGGTTGTAGCTGGCGTACAATGAACTCTTACTGTGCAGAACCGAATAAATCAATTCCTGGGTAAGCCTCCCTTTCTCAATTCAATTATAATTACTGGGTGATATAAAAAAGATGCTAGACATTTTTAAACATCATTTCAAAATTAATTGAACAATTAAATTATTAATAGAATCAAAAAGAATTATAGGATAATAAAACCTAATTTTGTTTGAATTAAATATGCGTATCAAAAACCATAAAATACATCTTTATCTTTAGTAGTAATGGAAATAAATGATCTATAATAGATACCTCAAATATTGATAAAATTACTATATTGTTAGATGTTATTAGATATTTTGCGATCATATTAACAAGTAATCCGTATAATTATGTCGTCTAGAAATTCATCTCTAATATTAATTGAAGATGGTCTATAATTAAATAAAATAGAATATACAGATAATCTTCTTAAATATGTAGCTCATGGGTATAAATATGTCTATAAATTCTTGGCGAACTGTGCGTATATAATGCGCGAGACTTAAATGTGTTTCTTTGGCCTACATTTAGCCTATCGATTATATTGACCGTTTATCTGTTGCACCGAACTCTCTTTTTACACTGTGTTTTTTACGCGGTTTCAAAATAACACGGTGCTACGTTCCCATTTTTTCTAAATCCAGTTAACCCGAAAATTTGAAAATAAATATTACACAGGCTCTGGATATCTCAAGTGATGAAAGCGATGTCGAACCAAATGTGCGTAAACGGGTTCGTCTATTGCCTGATGGGAAATAATCTTTAAGTAAACTTATCCACCATTTTTTTAAATCATAATTTACTTTTTTTACACAGTATTGCATGAAACATATCCACCGTGTAAAAAGACAGTTTTGTGCACTAAGCTCTTGATATCATTATTGAAATATGATACCAAGCAAAAAAATTAATCAAGTATTATATATATGATATTTTCAACAGAGGTTTCGATGGAGACCTGAAGAAGCTCGCGATGGCCATTGGACACGGGAGGGCAACACGCCTTGCAGCCGCGTCTGACGAACAGGATGAGGTGGGAGCACGAAAGAAGGCACGCCAGGGAAAGGGGGCACGCACGCGAAAGGGACGCATGGGGAAGGGGGTAAAACGACGAGAGGAGAGAGAGTGCTCGTGTCGAAGGGGGACCCGCGCGAGACGCAAGCGCCCCGTGCGCCCGCCAAAGGTTGCTTTGAGTGAACTACCGCGGAATCAGAGACAAAAAAATATTATTTATTTATATCCGGTTTTAATCTTAAACGTAAATGAATAATTGATTTAACGTGACAGTATACTCGAGCATTATAGCTACTTAATTAAACTTAAAATTGAACGAGTGATAGCATATTTTCTTTAACATGTCCGCTCTGAATGTAGAGAATATGGATCTACACATTGTAAAGATATCCGCACCGATGTGGAGTATATAAATCTCCGTAATGTGAAGACATGTATTGACGTATTATTTTTCACGAGAATTGCTTGTCAGACAATTACTCAACTCAATAGGCACCCAGTCCTGAATTTTCGGATTCCAAAATAATCCGTCAGATGTGTAAGTCGAATCAAAATAAAAAAATATAATAAAAATTAAACATTTAACTTAATAAACTTCAATTTTTATAAAAAATAATATAAATTTCATTTCACGTAACATTTAATATAAAATAACGTTATTTTTTAAGTATGCATCAAGATCAGTTTCGTCAGTCGCAACATTTTAAATAATCTTAAATTAACATACGAATTTTATAAAATGTATACAAAGTAAAATAAATTTGTCAAAATATTATGAGAAATAATTTGTGCAAAAATAATTCGAACACGATATAGCTCTAAAGATGTGCAATAAAAAACACAAAATTATCCCGTTTTAGCTTTGGCTTGTGTAAAATATGTCATTCTGGGTTTAATTTAATAAATACATGAACATAATTGTGATCAATTTAACTGACATGAAAAATCATGAGGTGGATTCTTAAATGAAATATTTATTTAATAAAACGCTACACTATACAATTTTATTGAGTTCAAAATTACAGACTCGTATATTATTTATTAATTTCAATATTAGATATGGTAGAATAACATATTATGTTATCAATGAAGTTAATTGTGTTTCAATAAGACCCACGAGCCGACTGTGATATTAGCTGATAACAGTTATAATTACGATATCACTAAGAAAACATAATATTTCAATACATCTTACTATGTTATATAAAAAATGAATTTGAAATTACGGTCACAAAATAGGGCCGTGTTAAAAGGTCAGAGGAGAACTAGGTCAATGTTTTTTTAAGTGCTCAATTATAGTTACATATGATGTCACTAAACGGGGTGAATTTTATTAATTAACGAAAAATTATACAACATAAATATTGAAAAAGTAACATTACGTATGGGCACTTGTCAGCTCAAGATATGCTGCTGCGTGCCGTTTGATATGGCTTGATATTTGACGTGAAAAGGGCGACAACTCCTGCGAGTACTTATGGAATCGATGATGTATGTACTATGAGATATGACATCAATTAGGGTTAGAACCATACATTCATATACGGAGTTCTAGCCACGTCACATTTTTTCAATTTGGTTTCGAAAAACCGACGGAAAAAACTTTTTTTTTTTTTTATACCATGTTCGCTCCCAACGTGGAGCATATGGATCTA
>JAGVSQ010010763.1:0-12691 GCA_022683975.1 Rhyacophila evoluta
TTTTCAGATAATTACTCAGCCTAATGGGCATCCAGTCCCGCATTTTCGGATTTTTAAAGCCCGACGGATTTGGGACTTGCAGGTTGACAGGGATTCTAACCCGCATTGCTGGGCGTGCACGCTGCCAACTACGCTACCGGGCAAAAATCTTTTCATTATTTTATCAATTTTCTTTTAGTATCATTTCAATAAAATTAAAACCTTTTATTTAAGTTTTTTCAATTTTCGTCATGTATTTTTTTTAAACATGAATTCTTAAACTTTTCTCTTTCAAGCTTTTAACACGAAAGTTTGAACACAGCATATTTAGGTCTATAATTTAAAATATAAACACTGATAAACGTATAATACTAATAGATCACAAAAAACACTATTTTGATGTAATTTTTCAATATACAATATAACTCTGCTATCAATACACGTGTTTTAAATCAAGAATATTAAATAAATTGTATGGTTAATTCTATTTATAAAGTTAGATTAACTTTCCACGTGTTTGATTATCTATCTTAATTAAGTAAAGAAACTGTAAAAAGTTTTTTACAGATAATCAAAAACCAAATAAATTTATAAGCCCGCGCGTATAAAAAGAGATAATTTATACTTATATAATAATATACCTAGCTTCATTACCCGGCTTTGTCTGAGATAGATACAAACTCAATTATTACTTGAATTAACATTCGTATTATTACAAATGAGTTTCAATGCTTGGCTGTACACAATATGTTTAGTTTTTTGTTTGTAATCGGCAATGATGTTAAAAATTGAAAGTAAAATAGTTGACCTAAAAATAGCAATCAAAAAAAATTGCTTGTATTTATTGTTTTGGAATGGTTTTTGTGGTTTTTGTGACAGACATACGTACCCATATATTTTCTGTTTTATAATACAGATTACCCACTAAATGATGTTTATGGCGATGATTTGAAAAATTGAAAGTTAAACAGTTGACCTAACAATGACAGCTAAACTAATATGTAAAAATTTCACGTCGCTATTGTATATATTTCATTTGGGAAAAGTTGGGACAAACAGAAACTCGGGGTGTTTTTTCTGTTTTATATTGTTTCAGAAAAGCACAAAGACCTTCAACTGAGGCACAATTCAAAATTTAAAAAACAAAAAACCGTGCCTTCATAAAGTATTTTTGTACAATATTATAACATGCGACCTAAAAAAACAAGAAAGACCCATATATACGGAAAAAAAATTCTCAATCAAAAATTAAAAACAGGGGAAGCACATTTTTCTAAATTAAAATCCCTCCCGCTCCCGCTGAAGCCCAAAAAGGTTGAAAACCGCTGGTATAAATTACCTTTTAAGTGGTTGCACTAAATGATATTGAAGATATGAGACGATGTTAAATGTTGAAAATAAAATGGTTGACCTAGAAATGGCAGTCAAAACGTATGTAAAAGTTTCGTTTCTCTACTGTTTTCCATATGGGAGGAATCCTTATAACAGACGAGTATATTCTGTTTTATAATATAGACCTTTATTTTCACAGAAGGAACGCTTTATTTTAAATGTGGATTAAATTTGAAGTCAAAAAGCAACCTCATTTTAATATTGTAACCACATTAATAATTAGGGATTTGATTTGAATAAAATTCACGCAAATATGTACGTTAAACTTTTAAGCTGTGACTATAACGTAGCAAATTACGTTATATAATTTCACAGTGAGTATTATGTGTGATCAAAAGGCAAAACCACAATGTGAAACGAAGTTGCCCCGAAAGAAAATGCGTTATTCATGTTGGCGTATGTATAGTTTATGTTGTCATGTCAAAGTTACTTTGTACTTATCGTATGGAATTCTTATAAATGTATCTTACTCTTATAACATGTTGTAGGGAACTTTAATGAACTCCAAATAAAACTTTTTGTTTTCATTTGGTGAATTGTAATTACGTTTGAAGTATGCTTTTTAAATATTTATATACGCTCTCAAAGAGTAACATAACTAATTCACATTCGAATTTAATTAGTTACATTACCGAAAAGTTTTTAAAAAATTGAAGGAGCTTAAAATGTTTATTACGTTTATTTGGTTGACCCATATATGCACGAATAGTTGACTTAAAGTAGAAGTAGCCCACCGTTAATGATATTAATACAGATGATAATATTCTTCTTTAACTCTCGACTTACTGTACCAAAAACTACGTTGCCAGACCACAAGCGTCCAGTTAAAAAAAAAATGTTCTAAAAATCATTTTATTTTAAATTTTAATTCAAATATCTTTCATGGCATATGGGTTTTTTCATGAGGAATAGAATCTTACCCGCAGTATATTTGGAAAAATATATGTACTTGTCACTCACTATCCATCACTGAATAAGTAACTAACCCTCATTCAAAACGATCTGTAAACATAATTATTTACACCGTCTAGACTTGTTTTTATATTTCAGAGTGGATTTCCTCTACTTTCGTGCATTTCAGGCAGAATCGCCTATATTTGGGATACATGGGACTAAAATATTACCGTGTTTGCTCCAAAAGTGGAGCATATGGACTTCAACGGTGTGAATATGGTACTTCAAAAGTTAGAGTATACTATGGACCTCCTCATAATAAAGACTTATATGGACAGATTGTTCACGATAATTAATTGTCAGCGTATGGTGAGTCTTATGAAGATTTAGTCTTGCATCTCTAGATTTTAAAATATCTAGTATCTGTAAGGATCAAAACCAGAATCTCCAGCTCCGAAAAGCGCACGCTAATCTCTTGACTACAGAGGATATATATGATTATAATAATAAGTCACAATTCAACTAACATGTCTTTAGCAGATGAGGCTTTTTTAAATTCATATCTGGAGCCGATGGTGCAACTATTTGCAGCTGATAGAGCATGTATTACCTTGAGACGATTATACTTAAAAAATGAGGGGGATATTTCCAAAATGAACCTTATCTGTTAAGTCAAAATTTGAAAGAGAACATTTTGAACACGTTTTTTGTATAAAATAACCACATAACATATTTTTCGATGTTTATTTTTGTTTTCAATATTTTTGAAATTGATAGATTCTACTGAAATGCATTGATTATTTTATACTAAAAATACTTTTTCAAAAGCTTCTTCTTTAGATTGTCGCATATTAGATAAGTTCATTTTAGAAGTACCCCCTTAAATATAAAAATCGTTTCCTTACTAGACTCTAAAATTATTATATTGTGTTTAAAAAAAATCTCTCCATATTATATAGATACTTATATTTGACGTTGAATACGAAGCACAGATTATTAGAATCTACTCAAAAATATTAAAGAATTTTGTACACAATAAATCTTAACGCAAAAAAAAATTAAACCAAAAAAGGAAAATGTGGAGTATTATTTTTAATTGTTCTTTCCGGTCCTTCATTTTTCATCCCTCTCCATCTTAATCGAGACACTCTTTGTCGCTGAAGAATCACTCGAAAATAAGAAACAATTTAAGAGAATACACTTGAAACTCTGAAGAATTCAAAATAATGAATCATCAATGAGAAATAGCTGCAGCCGATTTAGCAAAGACCGAGTCGTTTTTATTATTCATGAAAAAGAGTGGCGACCTCTTGGTCCGTTGTTATATTTTTAGAAAGGGTTTCCACCTTTAATGAATAACTTTATATACGTACCCAAGTGACCGAGAACCCTTGAGGGAATACTTCACGTACGAAATACTTTGTTATTAATCAATATGATGAATGAAAACAACCCTTTGATGCGTGGAGAAATTGACGCGATGTTGCTACTACACTACAAAATATGAGATACCCAAACTGTAGCGCATCTAAACTGAATTCCCAAAGATTCTGAACGTTTTCTAATATATCTGTTTCAAGTATCAAACGTACAAATATCTATAGTATAAATACGAAGTATAATATTGCCATCGATCAATTGCCCAAGATCATAAATCATAAATTATTTCTTACGTGCATTTTTTGCAGTAGAAACGCCATCTATATATATGCTGGAGATCAACTTATGTAAATTTGAAGTTATGCGATTTAAAAGACTTCTAGATGAGGCATATATTACGTGAGCTAAAAAGCTAAAAAAAACAAGAAATTAAAATTGACACGTAACCTGGCATCATTCTTTTCTCGATCAAATATTTAGAAATCGCCAAATCACATCCGTCAATTTAAAAACAAATACGCTTGATTTTCGACACACGTGATTAATCACGTAACTCGAGGTCTAGGTGTATGTTTGAAATATTGCTTAACAACAAGTGTTACTCCGTAGCATTTCTTTACAAAAAAACATTCATATAAATACTATAACGATTTAAATATTTAAAAAATACAACGTAAATAAATGTATTTCTTTCTTAAAATAAAATAAATAAATAGTTGCAAGGCAAATCACATAATCCAGTCTCTTTAAAAAGTACTATATAAATTCATAAGCATTCTAAAAATGTCTGGTTTGATGTATTATTAACAAATACATACGCTCGTATGACACACGGCAAAAAGGCACAAGAGATGAAAAAACTCTCTACACTCAATAATATCAAATCAAATTCCGTATTTTCTTACATGTAAACATTAAAGGAGGTATCACTTTGTTATGAGCGTTATGTATATACATACGAGTAGTTGATCCTATTTGAATTAATTAAGTCCTGTTAATATCTAGCTTTATTGAGAAAATACCTTCTCCCTCGCTGAGAGATTTTGCATATTTTTTAAAAACAAGAAAAATCTCTGGTAGTGTACATGTAAACTTGCACGACTCGCAATCCGAGAAACGTGGGTTCGATTCCAGCATCTGTTAGATTTTTTAAAATCGGAGAGTACAGTACTGGATGTCCATTACGTTGAGCGATTACCAGGCAAGTAATTGTCTTCACATTGCGAAAATCCACATACTTCACCTTCGTAGAGAATATCATCGCACTGTGTAGATCCATATGCTCCACTTTCGGAGCGGAAATTGTATAGAAGAAACTATTTTTACCATCCTTATGTAGTATTCAATACGAGTATATGGCTAAATTTTTTTTTAGTTATTTATATTGAATCAGTCAAAAACTATGTTAGTAATACTTATACTATCGACTGATAATAATTGATTAATATTGATTTTAAACTAAAAACTAGTATATATTTGTAAACACAAACTCAACCAAGGCATAGTCAGCGATAACAAAACATTTCACAAATAGTTCACTATTGTTCACATTAGAATAATTCAATTATATTCAGTCGGTCTATCAGTTTGAAACAACTCCCTGACCAAAATATCAAATTTACCTAGGCAGGAAACCTGCGCCTAATATAATATAATACAAACCCGAAAACTTGCATATTGATTATTATTAAGGACGTTTATCTTTCAGTGTCTTCAGGCCATATATGTATAAAAATTCGGATGGTATTCAGTTTGCAATTAATAATAATATAAATAACTGGTTGCCTAATGAATGGAGCAATTGGATAAAAATTAATTCTCGTGAAAAATAATTAACAAGATGTGTATATCTTCACAATGTGAAGATTCATATCTCATTGCTGAAGTGGACCTCTTCGCACTGTGAAAATTAACTAACTCTTTCAGGGCGAACATGGCTAAAACATACAAATACTATAAAACAGAAAATACACGTGTGTGTCTGTCTGTCACAAAAGCTCTTCCCAAATGGTAAACAATAACGACGTGAAATTTTACATGTTACTTTGTTCATTATTTTTAGATCAATAATTTATTGTTTATTCTTTAACATTGCCACCAATAATCAATAAGAGACCAAAAATATTGTACACAGCCAAGAATTGAAATTAATTCGGCAACACTATGGTGAATAAAATTCATTCCAATAAAGAATTAGTATGAATCTATTTAGTAAGGTAATAAAGATGAGTTTTTAAAAAAAATGTAAACTATACAAGTATTTTTACAATGCCTGCTCATAAGTAAAACAAAACGCTCATTGCAAAGCAATATCTCGTATACTACACAGCAAAAACAATACAAGAAAAGGAAAAAAACTTTTTTTAATTTATCATTATTACATCAAATTCCATATTTTTTATTTTATTCCCGAATTCATTCATTTATATTATTGTCAAGATTTTTTAAAATATTAAATTTAATTTCTCTTAATATATTGTATGTTATGTGGTATACTAGGTATTGTTTTATCAAAGCCGATATATATCTCTACACAGTGTAGAAGCTGACTCAGTAAATGTAATAAATTAATCTCATATTTGTATTCTCGATATTGTTAACTATATTAGGCATCAATCTTTCAAGTCTTTTTAATCTTCAGCAGCTGTCGGATTCGAACTTGTAATTTTTACTTAACCAAATTGACGCGCTTACTTTTCGGCCTGTGAGGATACTCTCATGAACAGTAAATATGTTTCTCCAATCTTTATTGTCTTACATACTTAAAACTTTTAAAAATTAAACCGATAAAATTTCAGTGTCTAAAAGTATACGACATCGATACATAATATATATACTACGTAAGAATAAAATACAGAACAAAATTGCCATACTCATCACCGTCCATTCCCTAAAAATAAGCCCTTATATATACATGTATAGGATAATCTGTCTCTTTTTCGATTCGGCCCATCTACCACTTTCAATATCCTAATGGGGACCCACGCTCAATAAGTTTGGGGACCGCTACTATATATCATATATAGATCGATACCGATGTTGAGAAACCTTTCGATGTTTCGAAGACTTTGCTTACTATCGGACGTCAGATAGCACGCAGAACTTTTGAAAGGAAGGTTTTTCATAAGAGTATTTCTCAATCTTTTTATAAACTTGCCTACTCCCCAGTCACCCATTTATAATACTATTCAATCACTGGTTATCAAAGTTGGAATATAAAAAAATTATGTGTGAATAAGTATTCTTATGAAAAACATATTTTTAAACTTGCTAAACGAACACTTCTTTTTTTTTTTGTTTGTAAGAGCTCTTAAATAATTTATTATACGAAAAATTTTCACGATAATATTACATATTATAATAATTTGACATATTGTTTGATATGCATAGATTAATATTCAGAATAAAGAATAGTTTATTATTCTAATCATATCTTTGCCTTGGTATACTTGAGATTTTTTTGATATCTTATAATAAATAGAACGTATTAGACCAGTAGTTCTTAGAGTACTCTGTTCCGACTTCTAGGGTCCATGGGATTGCTGAGGGGGTCTGTGGAAACTTTAATTTAGTTTAGGGATTTAAAAAAATCGAAAAATCATAATTCTGTAAAGCAATGTGACTAGGGAATTCAACCAAAAAGGGTCGTCTATTTCGCACGAATTTAGAAAATATAAGATGTCCGAGATCCAAAATACAACGAAAGTATGAAAGAAGAAATCTATAGAAATTCAGCCAAATTCCGGAAAAAAAATTCGGGATCCGCGGATTATTATTATCTAATTTAGGGGTCCGGGGCACAAAAATTTGGAAATCGCTGTATTAGACGATTCGCTGATTGATTTTGTATTTTGATAGCAGTTAATATGAAAATAATAATAAATATGTATGTAATATAATACTTTCTCCAATGTAATATATTAATATGATAATATTGTCTCCCCGGTTACGTAGAGTTTAGTGTGCGCGCCCAGCCATCCGAGGAACGCGGGCTCGATTTCGAGGTCTATGGGACTTAAAAAATTCAAAATGCACTGAATGCCTGGATGAGTTGAACAATTATCTAAAACAGCTTCTTATGAAAAAAATTAACATTGCGGACATCTATATGTTGCGGAGACATCTTCACACTGTGTAGATATTCTCCACTTTCGAAGCAGAGATGGTGAACATAAAACTAAATATAGTAAGGCTATCCACATATTTATATATATATATATATAACTTGAGTACAATGGTTAAATATTTATTTATAATATGCATACATTTAAAAAATATAATTATTTATTCACACTTCCACACACAAATTTTGTATACTTTAGATCAGGATGGTTAAAAAATACTGTACTATCGTATATTTCAAAGCTATAAAATATTTTAATATCTGATATTAACAATACCCATCAATAAATCTCATTAAATGTCATACTACCCATCTATAGAGCCTTTATTCGCAGATTATAAGTGATATAGTCTCATATACAGGATCTTTTAGTCACAGAAACCCTAATCCTGATGGGCTTTTCATAAAGACAGTCTATAGTACAGTCTAATGGTATAATCTCTATAACATAAAGAATTATTATAGCAGATAGGAAATCTCACTGTGACCTTTTTCCTGAAAGATCTCCCGCGATATCCTGTAAAGATTTTACCTATAAATAAAAACCAGGTAGGTTCTACAATCTTTAATACTTGAGGTAAGGTAAAACGAAAAAATCTCCTGCGGCCAGATTGTGGCGTTTCCAATATTGTTTTTCAAAAATAGATTTGTGCCGGACATTTTGATTATGGTATAAGAAAACTAGGCCTATTTGTACTAAACCTTTTTTGGATCTAATTTCGAACTTCACAAAAATTGTACCAATATCATCATTGTTTTAATCTCGCTTGTACGAATTTTTTTGCTGAAAATACGGAAGGCAAAAACAGTAAACAAAATTTTGCCAGGTGTTGATATTTTGCATCTGAGTGAGAGCGAGATTGAATAAATCGTTTTTTTTTTTATTTAAAATGGAAAAAACAACCGTCCAATTTACTCACTATCATGTTTAGGATTCAGAGATATATAAACTTCATTCCTGAAGTCATCAAATCAGAGCATTGTCATATTAAGATACGCATACTCCAGTTTCAGATAGGCAAAACTTTTTTTCTATTCATTCATTTCGTTTTCAAATTCTCTTTTCTTATTTTAATTTTCATTACACTCCTTTTTCATATATTTATTTTGCCTATATGTTTCTGACTCATTTTTAGATGTAAATTACGGTTGTACCATGGATCAAGCTTTCCTCGATCTTCAAAAACTTTTGAAATATTTTTTTCATCAAACAACTTTATACCCTCCAAAAGATCTAAAGCGTATTCTTAGTTTCAAGTTTCATGAACTGTACAACAAGGTAAGCATTTTTTTCGTGTCATAGATTTTTATTTTAAACGATTTTCACGTTAATATAATTTAAACATTGATATTTGACAAATATTACGAAAGTTTGTGAATTGGATAAGCGCAAAATAACCTCAAATCACAAACACAAAAGGTCGTTGTTACAAATATCATTGAACGTTTTTATTTATTTTTTATTATTTCTACGTTTTTTTTCAGCAAACAGGGGTAAGTATAAGAGACAATTTCTCACCTATTGCATACGCAACGTCGACATTAGGGAAAGTTACGAGTTCACGCAGACAGTACTTTTCATGAGCGGAAAAATAAAAATCGACGTAATAACACCTCCAGGGATTTTCCACTCCGGTCTCGGAATGTGTTGTTTTTCTTTTTCCGGATTTATTGTGCAAAAGAATCCCAGGATGATTTAAACAAAATCTTGACTTTTTACCAACCAAAAATACGCCTAATTATGTCAATAAACTTCATGTTACTCCATATAAATTTTTACAAGTAATTTTCTTTTAACTATTGTATTTAATTACTCTAAACGGACATACAAATTTAATCTTAAACATATTTCAATACGATCTTTTAGATTAAATATTAACTATAAATATACGAAAGAATATTTATTTTCATGTCGTCACCAATACTGCAGGAACACATCTTAATTTCTTGGCTTAACTTGGTTCACTTTGTACAATATAGTTTTTTTTTAATATTTAATATTATTAGCACATTTTGGTATAAACACATATTTTTTAAATGTTTTATGTGTAGATGTGTTAGCGAAAAAATTTACCAATAATACAAGAGATTGCAAAAAACATAACAATATTTTACAAAAAGACTTCAAGATACGTGCTCTTGCAATATTGGCAGTGATATAATATTATATGTTCAATTGCGTGGATTTTAGCCTGCACGCCTGAATATTCATTTGGTTGAGCAATATTTTGACAACCGATCTTCATGAAAAATAATATATCAAGACATAGTTTTCACATTGCAGAGATCCATATGCTTCACTTTTGGAGTACACACCTTTACGCTGTAGATCTGTAAGCATATGTTTTATGTATATTATTTAGAAAAATGTTTTCGTCATCATTTAAAAATTATTATCTATATTCAGGAAATATACGTGTACGTATGTGTGTCACAGGGACTCCTCCCAAATCCTGAACAGCTTTGGCGTGAAATTTTCACATTTCATTTTGGCTACCATTTATTAATTATTTTACTTTTACTTTTGAACAATGTCACCAAGTATCAGTAAGAGACTAAATGTGTGTATATAACCAACTATACAAATGAATATAAATTAAACATTAGTAATAATTAATAAAAAAATCGTTTGAATCCATCACATGCAAAGTCGGGTAGTAAATGTTAGTAATTATATTAAATCAAACAAACAATTTTCCAAAATAAAGTACAAACTTTTAATTTTTACTACAAAGTAATCCGTTTAAGATATTAGTAAATCATTTAATTCGTAATAAAATATCGCATATTCTCAAACTAATTATCCCTTTGTAAGAAATTCTTTAACCTAGTTGTTAAGTATAATATATATTTTCGTCTTATTATTTCTAAGAACAAAGGCTTAGGTAACTGATCTGGATTTATTGGAATTATAGAACTGTATTTTCAATCGATGTTAATTTAACAATTAATTTTGTAATAGAATTAGTGTTGACAGCTGTTTCAGATTGAAAGCTTCGCTGTGCACACCCACACAGAGCTTTCGCTGTTAGTTTAAAAGTTTCACTCGAAGCTTTGACGGCCGCAATCAACAACACAATATAAATAATAATTATTTGCCTCTCACCATTTCAAATAAACTAATGTTTTACTTGTATTTATTTGTGGTACAACTATTAATAACTGCACATGAGAGGTCAAAATTCTCATAAAACTTTAGTATTCTTTTATAGGCGTAGTTGTTTTAATGTCAAGCTGTCGTTAAAAAGGTAAAAATCACGACAAAATATTTACGATACTTTATAGTAATTGGTTTAACAAATAAAAACATATTCACAAGTTCAAATATCAACATATTGTCACTACAAAAACGTAGTAACTTTGCGTTAGTCGATTTTTATTTTTGATTGTTGGCCACACAACTTTACTATTGAAAACGCTCACGTTTGACGGTCTTTTTCTAAAATTACATATACGTTAACATATTCGCTTCGACAGTGGAGCATATGAATACACTAAATGTGACGCTGTATGTTCCCAAAATAGAGTATATGAATCTCCGCAATCTGAAGACATGTATGTCTTGGCAAATATTTTTCACGATAATTGGTTATCAATTTGCTCAATCCAATGGGCAACTAGAACTGCATTTTTGGATTTTTTTAATCCAACAGACGTGGGAATTGAATCCACATTTTCCGAATGCGAGGCATTCACGTTTATCTATCGGCTACCAGGAAAAAAAAATTGTAAAATAACATATAGAAAGATTATCCATTTCTAAATACCATACGTATCTATGGGAGACCGAGTGGTAAGTGCGCGCATTTTTCAAAAATTTAAAGATAGTCAACTTTTTGGATGGAAATTATTGAGAAAAAAATAATCGAAAAAACTCACATTATAAAAATCTATGTTTCACACACTTACGAGTGGATTTGATAAACAATATTTACAGATCGTATGATATTGACGTTTACAACCTGTAAATGCTGAAAATACAATTATGGTTCACCAACGATGATCCATATGTAAGTTTGCAAATTTAACATTGTCTTCAATTAGCCATTTTTTACAAAAAAAATATCTAAAGATGCAGGACTGAATGCCGCCTATTAGGATGACCAATTCTCTTGAAAAAAATCTCTCAAAACAAGTCTTGACAATTGCGCTATCGATAATAATCCATTTCTACATCGGCCATCTTCACCCTGTTGAGATTCATATACTCCGGCTTTGGGGCGGATATGGCGAGAAAAAATTTAGATCGATTTACATGTAATTCATTGTATAGTGTTGATAATTGCAGAGTACATTTGATAGCATTTGATCTACCCCATTAAATTGTTTGTGTGTGTTAATGCGCTGTTTATCCCTTGTACCAACCTACCTTAAATAAGAGGATAATGGCGTACTTATAAGGGGAAAACGAAATTACTCACGCACTTATCATATAGTGCTATATAACGGAGAAAACAAAATGTATTTGTTTGCCATTACACCGCATAGAATACATTGTACACACCTCACTTTATTACTATGCTTTGCCTTACAAAGATTTATACTCATTTCTTACTAAAAATAATTTTGTTCATCAAATCATTAAAATTTTATTTAAATACTTGATTGTATACAACATCATATTACGAGTTTTTTGACTATCTAGAGACTATAAACAGTTGATCTATAAAGTGCAGTCAATACGACAATTTTATCCATATTGTCTATACGAATATTATATTCATAAACCATATATAATATTTAAAAAAAAAAATTATCAAAGTCAAAACTTTTTCAAATTTATATATATATATTTGTTTGTGTAGCCAATGTAGAGCATATGGATCTACTCAGCGTGAAGATATCCACCTCTAAAGAGGAGTATATGTATCTCCGCAATGTGAAGACGTCTCGACAGATTATTTTTCACGAGAATTGTTCGTC
>JAGVSQ010010764.1:0-12690 GCA_022683975.1 Rhyacophila evoluta
ATTTGATGCGTCGTTTTTGAATTATTTTGTAAAAACTGAAAAACGCCCCATTTTAAGCTAGTTTATCTACCTAGCTAATTAAGCTCACCTCGGCGGAGGGGGGGAAACTTAGGATAATCATACTGGGCTATACCTGAACCGATTAAGAACATAACACTTTTACCCTGAATTAATATTCATTTTAGTACTTTTTTGATCCCCAGCATATGCGATAAGCATAAATAATAATTACGTCACCCTGGTGGCCCAATTCAGTGGCAGAAGTCATGGGTTCAAATGATGTATCCGGGGATGATTTTTTGGAAAAATCATAGCTGCATAATTAATACCGATCGGGGTAAATTATTGGCTAAAAACCAATCCTTGTGAGATTATGGAAAACAGACTATCAATATTATAGAAATTCGCACACTTCGCATTCGCAGCAGAAATGGTACAATAAGTAGAAGTTTATTTTTTTCTTTAGATGGCTGTTTTAGCTGTGAAACCATTATCAAGACTTTAACTAAAAACGTTCTCTAAAATTCACTCAGCTGGATAGTATTATATGTAATGGTAAGTTTTTTTAATATGACAAGTAACCAATCAAATTAGAGTAGATTATTGGTTTTGATATTTTATCATATCTGTATATATAATGATACACACACTATAATGTATGACTATGTCTCCCCGGTGTCGTAGTTGGTAGTGTGCGATTATCAACCCGAGGAATGCTGGTTCGATTCCCTATCTGTTGTATTAAAAAAGATCCAAAAATGCATGACTTGGGTCGAGCAATTGTCTAAAAAACATTTCTCGTGAAAAATAATCAGTCAAGACGTCTTCACATTGCGAAGATTCATATAATCCACTTTCGAAGTGGATTCTTTACTCTGCGTGGATCTATATGGAGCGAACATGGTATATAAAAAATTATTATGTATAATATACTACTATATAACATATCTTTACTGATATTCGTCTATATTCTGTCAAAGTAATTGATTTTCACTATAATTAGTATTGTAATGGAAATATCATTTAACTAACTGTCAATTATCAATATGATTAGTTCCAAACAATTCAATTTTATATTAACACTTTTGAAAAAAAGAAAATATACTTTATGAATACTCAAGAATCAAATCAAGGCTAGTAAATTTTATCAACCGGTTCGCAAAAGCCGTCCATTTTCTAAATGCACACCGTTCAGTGATACTTCAAAGCTAGTGCAGTAGTTTAGAATACATAAATATACAAACAATGGAGGTTTATCCACCCAAGAGATTACATCCTCTTGCCTTTAGTTGAGTGCATCCACTTTATTCGTAAATCGAGGCCTTGAGAACTGCCTCCGCGCTTTGTTCATAAGGTTTTGCAGTAGATATTAAAAAGGCTTTTCAGGTTAAGTGCCAAAATCGACTCATAAAATTACTGCCTTTTTTATGCTGTGCTTTCTTTTATAGTTACTTTTTAACTCTCCACGGTCTATAAGCTTACTTTCTGTCGGTTGATCGACAAAAGTATTCATTTTATTTGTGGGTGACTTACTTAGAATTGACATTCGAAAAATCTCGAGGTATATAAATATATGTAACTGTTGAAATCTAACCTCAATCAACCTAAACTAAGCAAATCCTAACCTAACCTGACCTAAAGATATATATACTACATACTATATATCATACAATATCCGCTTGGGGTCATATGAAGTATTATATGTATACTATGATATAAAGACGTATCTTGATGAACAATTGATCGGAAAAATAAATGATAGCCCTATTACTTAACTCATGAAATTATTTCATTTGAAAACTCAACATGTTGATTTCCATGCAATTGTGAGACTCGAACCCACAACCGTCGATGAAAATTGGTACACTTAACGATGGAACTAGGTTCATAATAAAATAATTCGATTTTTATTCAGCTAATGGACTTGGAACTCCTACGGAAATATGGACACCACATACCGCCTCTGAGAATCCTTCTGGCCTGCCTCTCCCAGGTCATACCTTCATTCCGTCACTCCACCGAATACACTCCATAGCGACCTTCCAGGACAACAAAAACCGGTCGGCTTAAAGAATAGGCAGGTCAGGCTTAGACTCTTTTAAAGCATTCCCAATATATTACCGAGCCAGGTCCAGCATCACAACTTCACTTTGTCACTAAAATTAGTGACTGCATGGTCTGGTCTCTTATCTCCTCATTTCGAAAGAAATGATACTATCTATCTCCATAATCTGCCTAATAAATAATAATGCACACATATTTTGCATGCCAATAGTCATGTAAAAGATTATCAACAGCCAGATTTAATAAATTGTGTGAATAAATTTAAATGAATTTTAAATTTCAAATAGCAATAAAACGTGTATTCCGGGCACGTAAAATTGAGGTTATACTCTAATAACATAGTTAATAATGACGGTCCATGTATAATATTACATATACAGGTTGTAAAAACTAATATTTCTGTAACGGTATATAATATCAGTGATTACCACAGCTGATATTGCGGAAACTTTGTCATACAATTCATGTTTCAAGAGAGGCATTGTTTCTCGAACATCTTAGCTTCGGGCTATAACCACAATCATTTGACTTCAAAGACAGTTCAGATTTCTTTCAATAATAGTCTGGAGATACAACGGGATTGAAAAATAAGCTATTACTTAGTGAGCCCACTGTACAAATAACATTGACACCGACATATTCTTTAAAAATATATACATTTTGATGTCCTATTTATAGATCAAAGTATAAGAGTACTATTATAACTATATATTTTTTTTATATACCATGTTCGCTCCCAAAGTGCATAGAGCATATGAATCGCACACAATACGTACACGAGATATTCAATTGGATGGATTTTATAATATTGAATTTATAGCAGTGAAAGATATTAGCGCTTAAAACGTGTGTGGATAAAAAATTAACTCACTAGTAAAATGGTTAATATTTACAGTATATGAATCATTGTGTGTACCTAATGTCCATATTTAAAAAAAGATTTACCACCTAAAATTCACCACAAATGATTACTGTCTTGAAGAAGACCCAACCCTGTCCAACTAGGCCCACCAATATAGTCACGTTAATCATTATGAGTGGATCGGATGGACTATGGACCGTTTCACCTCATTATTTCAATCAAAATTATACCATTATATTCTCAGTACTTAATACACTCATTAAAGCATATCTAAACAATCGCATACTTTAACTAATTGTATATATTAAGCATTGATTAGTAAAAAGACATAAGAAAAAACCAAGTCAGTATTTTAAATAATAAGTAGAATGATTGTTTTTTCAATATTGTATTTTTTATGAAATTAATTATTTTTGCATATCGCAATCTCTCGCTATGCTTGCTAATGATTGGTCAGTATATTATAGTATTGTTGATTTAATTTCTAAAGTCATTGCTGCCAAAAAAATATATTCTTCGAGAAAAGAAGGACTCAAGGTTTTTCCTCATTTAAAGTACAAGAACTAAGGCTCCGCTAACAATAAGCTTTTTTGTTATATTCTAGTCTTTAAAAGGGCAAACCGGCTTACAGGAGATAAGGGAGATGAAATGGAAAACCTATCAAGTGGAATGGTTATTTTATTGGATCTTTAAACCTTTGATAGGTTGTAATTTCCCAAATTCACTATTTTTAGTAAAAGATCATACTAGTAAAATTTCGAAACTAGTTGCAAACAATACCTGTCAATAAAACATTCTGAATTAATTTACGCGTAAAGTGATTATTTAGATAGAACACTTCAATGACTTGGTCAAATTCTAATTTACCTCTGGCTGTTACGAGGTTTTTGAAAATTTCAAAATCCTAACAAGAAATTGACCATGGCCATTCTAGAGTATAATCATTTTTGATTGAAAAAATATTTTATGTACTTTTTGATAAATACCATGATCGCTACCAACGTGGAGCATATGGATCTGCACAGTGTGAAGATATTCACCCCGAAAGAGGAGCAAATGGATCTCCGCAATATGAAAACGTCTCGGCATATTATTTTTCACGAGAATTGTTTGTTAGACAATTACTCAACCCAATGAGCATCCAGTCCTGTATTTTCAGAATTTTAAAATCCCGTAAAAAAACAGAACCCGCATTCCTCGGATTCCTAGGCGCGCACGCTACGAATTACGCTACGGGGAGACTATAACATACTACTATTCACCTGAATGTGCGTATTTTTTTTTAATAGACTTCAGCGTTTCTCACTGTTATCATGAACAATAATATACAGCTGTTTAGCAGTCGAAGGGTTACATATCATATTCTATTTGATACTAATAAGCCGATTCTTTTTTTACCATTTTCACTCAGAAAGTGGACCAACAAAATGAAATATATGAATCTCTACAATTGGAAGAATTAGAAAAAAAATATTGTAAGATTTTAATTATCAAATGCTTCTTTAATCATGTATGAGTGTTTAAAAATAATACTGTTTAAGTACATCAATTCGATGATTATTGCTTAAGTGTAAATACATGAAATGTACGCCTCTTTTTACGTATTCAAAATGAGGAAATACTTTGCCCAATTTTACATCAAAGTTAAGTGCGAATTGCACACTTAAACGGTTATCCAATTCCCAAAAGACCTAACCCACAAGCCAGCTAAAGGATTCATCCCAAGTAAGGTTGATAGGCATTTTAGCCAACATCCTCAAGTACCCCTTCCCTGACTGCTGGCGTGCGGTTCGCTATTACGAGCCTTAAGATTGCTTATATACTTACCTTGGTGAAACGAAGGTGCTACGTAAGGCCTAGATTAACCACGCGGGTAAACAAAGCGACCGTTATGGTTTATCACTGGGGTTTTTAGTAACAGCTTGTAATTGCGACTTATAGTTATTTCAACAGCCTTAATACATCGGTACCATTATCATCTTATTGTCTCACCGATAGTACAGTGGTTAGCGTGTGCGCCCCGCATTTGGAAAATGCTGGTTCAATTCTTGCATCTATTGGATTGGAAGAAAACTGAAAATGTCATTTCTTACTGAAAGTAAAACATATTTTGTTTTCAATGTTTACAAGACATTTCAAAATAAAGTTTTCTAAAGACGATAATTACACAGCTACATTGTTGAACAGGTTCAAATAAATACGGACACAATTCTATTTTACTGTAGGTAGAAGACAAATTTCATGAAAATATTTAACAAATGACAGAATATTTCATATTTTAAATGTGTATTATAAATATTTGTCTTCCTAGTAGCGTAGTTGGCAGCGTGCGCGTCTAGCAATCAGAGAAATCCGGGTTTAATTCCTCATCTGTTGGATTTTAAAAAATCCAAAAATGCAAGACTGAACGCCCAACATATGACAAATAATTCTCGTACAAAATAAGCTGACAAGATGTCTTCACATTGCGATCCATATACTCCACTTTTGGAGTGGACATTTTCATACTGTGTAGATCCGCGTGATCCAAGTCGGGAGCGAACATGGTATAAATATATATATATAAATGTATCTCTGATAGTATAGTGATTAGCGTGCGAGTTTTTCAACCGGGGAATACGAGTTCGATTCACACATCTACTGAAAATCTGAAAATCCAGAGCTGGATGCCCATGAGATTGATAAATTGTCCGACAGCCAATTTTCCTGAAAAATAATCTGTTTTTTTATGTTTTCACGTTACAGAAATCCATACATACTTTCGGAACGGAAATTCTCACACTGTATACGTATATTTTATTAAAATAATATGAACGTCTTTAAATTATGAAATTAGATTATTTTAAATTTTAATGAAATTGAAATGCAAATATGGCTAGACAAACGGTAAAACAAACCGATTCAGAGAGCAGAAAACTCGATTCTTATACAAATACTGCAGAATTTAAAAAGAAAATTTCATCCAATTACAGTTCAATCAATAACTTTGTACTGCAAGACAAACATAGTCCATATATGTAATGTATAGATATGCCTATGAGTAGGAAAATCTTTCGAAAACGAGAATCTTGTTTCAGCATAAGAATACACTCAATTCTTAACGAGTTTCGTTTTGCTTAAACTCCTAACCTTTCCGCTTTTATCGCATCTTTAATTTCGTGTTATTTAATCCGGCAAGACCTTAAGTTCGTGATGAGGCATCTAGATTAAGCGATATGCATACATGAAAAATTAAAAGCACTCTTTTATTTATGGCGGTACTTAGTATGGTTTTTAACGACGAAACATAAAGCCTCTGGGCATTAAAATGTAATATTGAAGAGTTTTCAAAATACGCTTAACTTTTTACACATCTGTCATGGCGTTAATAAAAAATTTGAGCCTGTAAAAATGGACGAAATTACCATAAAATATACATAACAAGAATATCTTGGAATCAGATATCATACACAACACATTAAGCGAAAAATATGTATGCCTTTAAATCAGGAATGGACGGTTAGTAATCGCAGAGAATTGTGATAGCAAAGGCCTAATACGAAAACTTGCTTTAAAGTGGTATAACAATTTTCACTACCGGAATTATCATATCATACACACATATCAATTATGAAAAGCAAAATGGAAGGAACCGTCATTTTTTTCAAATAGCTTTTATTCGATAATCACAATGAATATACCACCGTATGTCGTATATCGAATATCGAATAAGTATCTAAATTTAGCTTTTTAGTTTCCACCTCATCAATTATATTAATTTTTCTTAAATAACGTATTAAACTGATACAACATGAGTAAATAAAGAAAAAAATTATGTCTTCTTGCACTCTAATGTTGTGCCTATTTAATGTTTTGCCTTTTGCCCAAAATCATTAAATATACGTTTTTGTTTTTGTTTGTTATCGATTTTTATGCCACCAACAGTATCTTTCAACAACTATGTTGGTAAGTATGCATTGAGTCTCCGCGGTAGACAACAGGGGGACATGTATTCTTTGAAGCCGGATATTGCGGATTTGAGTCCTACAACAGCAGAGTTAAAAACATATAAAGACACAGAGCTGGAGGGCCAATGAAATCTAGCAATTGCCTGAGAAACAATTGTCGTAAAAAATCTATCAAAATAAGTATTGATAATGTGGCGATCTATTATATATACTATATATATTGTATATATACGTATGGAGTGGTCGACTTTCCATTGTGAATATCCATCCATATGTTCAACTTTTGAAGCGGACTCGGTAAAAAATTGCATTGAGTAAAATTCACATTTTTATTGAGCGGCTACTATTTATTGAACGTAGTGGATTTAAAGAACCCTGGCATGACCTGAAGGATGGAAGATGACCAACGGTGACAGAGTATAATGCAGGTGTCATATATTCCACGTATGAAGCGAATATGACAAAAGAAAACCTAGCTTTAGTTTTATAACTGAACGATCACGAGGAATTTTTTTGTAACTCTTGGTTGTAACCTTCTTAAATGAATTATTTGCTGTCGAAAGAGCTGAGTGATGAGGCGGTCGATTGACCCAAATAGTCCGCAGATGTCTACTGCCTATCTCGGTTGATATGCACATCTGCAAGCAAATTACGTTATTCGTCAAGCTGAAAAACTATTGTAGACAGGGGCGCCCGTAACTCAATCGCCCCACCTAAACTAGAGAATAGCACCGGTAACGATAACTTAAATATATATATATAATTTACTTACGTTGTAAATTGAAAGTTATTAAAATAAGCTTTTACATTAAAAAACACGTGCAGCTACTAAATAATTCAATCATTTTTAACCGATTTGATTACGCACCATTCTGAAACCACTGCAGTGTGAGCAACTGGCGGCATCTATATTATCGTTTAAGCCGTGATTAATTATTCAAAAATATGCAGAGATGATAAAACTATCTAACTTGCGTGCTGTGAGTGTCACGTTGTAAATCTATTGAACAAATTTCTCAATATATTTGTTCAAAAATATGAGCATATGAATCTACACAATGAGAAGATATCCGCTCTGAAAGTGGCGTAAATAGATCTACGCACTGTGAACACGTGGCTTACTAGATTATTTTTCGACAATTACACAACCCAATGAAAATTTAGTCCTACGTTTCCGAACTTGTATTTCCCGAATGCGAGGCGCGCAGGCTAATCTCTTAGCTACCGGTGAGACACAAATAATCAACTAACGATCTACTTTTGTGTTGCAGTAATTTTATTTTGAGAGGTTTTCAGAGAGCCGAATACACTATATTCTGTTATAGTTTGTCTGTTTGGTGCAACATTTCTTTGTGACAGTGCTGAGTAAAAGGCGGCAAATAAAAGCTGACACTTTCTTTCAACGCTAGTACAACAGTCAGGGATATAATGCATCGGCTTAGTCTGATAAAATTACTAAGCCCTAAGCCAGCGCTGGAGAAATTTCTAATGGAAACTGCAGACGAACAGTAACTGTATATACAACTGCAAAAACATTTCGCTTAACTTGTCATGAATATGAATAAGCTCGCAAGAAGACTTGGCACAGGGTGAATACAAACGGGTCTGTGTAACTATGAATTATATTTGTTTTAAAGTTACTCATCTTTGTAAGTGCATTCTAGAACAGTTCATATTTAGATACATACATATAGGACGAACAAATAATACGCGACACAAAATTTACAGGAGATGAAAAAAACTATCTCCCCTGTAGTCTGGAGATTAACGTGCGCGCCTATCAATCCGGGGAATGCAGGGTTCGTTCCCTCATCTATCGGATTTTTAATAATTCAAAAATACAGGACTAGATGCCTATTGTATTAAGCAATTGTCTGACAAACAATTCTCGTAAAAAAAATGTGTCAAGACATCTCTTCACATTCTATATCTTCACTGTGTGGATCTATATGCTCCACTTTCGGGGCGAATATGGTCAAAAGAAAACTATGTTGTATTACATCAAATTTCATGTTATTTTTTTCATTATTTTACTATTAAAAAACAATTCGATTATTGAAGCTAATTTTCCATACAGTATTTATGGCAATTCTTTATAATAACAAACAAAAATAGCTTGACGTTTATGATAAGCAAATAAATATACTGCATTCTTAATGATTAATATTAACACTCAAAAATATTTTGAAAGCTCACATTTTTTCAAATACATCAAAACATTCCAAAAGCTTTTTCAGCCTGAAACGATTCAATTCATTCCATAACTGAGATCCTAAAGTGAAATTTCTAATAACACAGGATATCTCTACAATCCTACATTATGCTGGGTAATATTATAAAATGATAATACTTTGTGCACCGTATACTTTTTGGATTGATATAAAATCGACGATACGCGAAATCAAAAGCATTTACTTATTGAAGTCATCTGGAATGGCATGCATAATTCGCAGCATTATAAGATCAAAGGAAAAGCAGAGCGTCTATGAAGAAAATGACTTCAAGCATTTAACAAGTCAATGGACAATTTATTCGACAGCTAAATATATTGAATTCACTTATCAAAATTTGTAAGCATTTTGGCGAAATCGTTCCAAATTCGAATACAACATACATTTCTAGCATCTCTACCAAAAACTTTAATGTAGACCTATTAATAATTAATTATACATATAATATAATTAGATTTATCCACAATTTTCTTCTCTTTCATATGCTATTATCGTAAGAGAAAAAATCTTGTATTATATATTATCAAATTATAAAATGTAATTTACCGCTAAAAGTTTTATTTTTCAATAACTATGACTGTACTCACAATAATTGAGGGCACATTTAAAAGACGCAATAATAGTTTTATAAATAAATTTATTACACATTTGACTCCCCGACAGCTAAGAGGTTAGCGGTCGCCCCTTTTTATCTGGGGATTGCGAATTCGGCTCCAACATTCGCTAGATTTTTTAAATCCAAAAATGCAGGACTGGATGTCCGTTGGGTTGAGCAATTTTCTGTCAACCAACTCTCGTGAAAAATAATCTGTCAAGACATATCGTCACACTATGGTGATCTACTTTTGGAGCGAGCATCTTAACAATGTGTAAATTCATATGCTTTACCTTCGGAGCAGACATGGTAAAAAGTTGAGAAAAATGATAGTATAAAGAAATTTTAGCGATAAAATTATGAGGGCTTTTTTTGAGCTGATTTTGAATACATAATAGATCAAAATAAATATGAAATACAATAGAATGCCAATGGGCGTTTTCAGAACCCAGCGTATGTTTCTGTATACGCCACAATTGTTTCCAGCAGTTAACAAGTTAAACGCCGCAATGAATGCTAATAACCCTTATAAATTATATCTGCCCGATAACGTATTAAAATTGAGCAAATTTTTAAAAACGTTTATAAATTTTAGGTTTCCCAAAAAATTTACATTTGCTGAATAACTTCACGAAAATATAACTCAGAATCTAAAGAATTTAAGATGTTTGTTGTTGGAATGGTGATGTAATTCCTGAAAAAAGCTACTGAAAAATTAAATTATTCAACCGTTATGAACCATAGTTCATTACCTAAATGTTAAATCTATTAATATAAAAATCCATAATATGACTACATATGCCTGTATTAAAAACAAGTTTAAAAAATACTGTTTATAGATGAAAAGAGAATTTTAAATCTATTGTATTTTGCGACATAATGGCATTCTACATTAAAATCTTGAAATATTTTGTAATTTATGGTGGCAAATATAATTGCCTCCTCGATAGCGTAGAGATTAGCGTACGCGCCTAGAATCCGGATAATGCGGGTTCCATTACCTAATCTGAAGAATTTGAAAAAAAATCCTATTGGATTGAGTAATTGTCTGACAACCATTTCTCGTAAAAATAATCTGTGGAGATCCATACGCTTCATACATAATTTAGAGCTTTCTGATGCGAGCTTTACATGTTTTTAGCTGCAGTACAGTAATGATTACATATCGATTGTAGAGGCCTTCATCCATCATATATAATAGATACAGGTCAAATATTCGCCATAAGTCAATTGGATAGTCGATTATTCAAGACACATTGCTCTCCAGAGCTTGGAGTTATCGAGCTGAACGCATGTTATAAGCATGTCAATTTCGTTCGCATAGGGTACTTAGGCCATACCAAAAGCTATAAGATGTTTCATTTATATAATTTGTTGATAGCAATTTAGCATGCAGCATTTCACGCTACAACAACGTGTTTAAATTATAAAACATTTTATTTAAATAATTGCTCAATTTTTGAATAGCCACTGTTGGGGCACTGAAAATGTTGAATGACTATACGGTATGCCATTTGGGACATTATTGGGACATATTTCTTTGAGAATGGTAGTGATTACTATCGGGACATGTTGTTAAACTCTATTCAGTCAGAATTGGATCAATTCGGTCTACACCAAATGTGGTTTCACCAATAAGGTACCACACTACAAACAGGTCATGCGCGGTGAAAATTTTAAGAGAAACTTTCCCATCGGCGTGGAAAACAAACCTTACATAAATAATTTATACCAAGGTCTACAAAACAAACCTTACATAAATAATTTATACCAAGGTCTACTTTTGGTACTAAAGAAACCACAAATTTACTAATCGTCTCTTTATATACAAATCTAATTAGACTAATTCACTATTATCAAGAAATAAATAATAAAACGTACAAATATGTTATCAGCAATAAGATTGACGACTGTGACATGCACAATATTGTTAAAACGCAATCCGATAGACACGCACACACGTATCAAAATTATTCGTCCGTTATGAAAAAAATATATACATATTAGACTAATAAATGAGACTTTAATTATGTTAATTGTATAAAAGGCTTAAATATTTAAATAAAATAAAGTTAAGAATTAACTTATTTTGTTGATTATAGGATAATTTCTATATAAGACATGGTATTTTGTATTTTTTTTATATACCATGTTTGCTCCCAATATGGAGCACATGGATCTACACTGCGTGAAGATGTTCACTCCGAAAGAAAGGTATATGGATATCCGCAATGTGAAGACGTCTTGACAGATTATTTTTCAGGAGAATTTTTCGTCAGACAATCACTCAACCCAATGGGCACCGAGTCCTGCATTTTTCAGATTTTTAAAATCAGATAGATGGCGGATCGAACCCGCATTACCCAGATTGCTAGGCGCGCACACTACCAACTACGCTACCGGGGAGACAAGTGTGACTTACTTAACAAAACTGTGTGGTTAACTTTCGTCTTACTGTACCAAAAGCTACCAAGCTGGATCCCAACTGTTAAAAAAGTATGTTTTAAATTTAATAATATGCATAATCTAGATCAATTATTCTAATCAGCTATAAAAAATATTTCATTATGTATTTAAAATCAAATAATTTATTACAATTCATCATTGATTAATAGACGTTCATACTGCCAGATGGAAGTGGCAAGGACCGATAAAATTTTGGAATCAAGTATATTTGATGAACACTTAAATATAACATAAAACAAGGTTTGATGAACATATCAACTAAGAATTTTATTTTCAAAGCAGTTGTATCTCCATCAGGCTCCAGATTTTACAGCATTACGTAAATATCAAATATTTACATTGTACGAGTAAATCTGATAAAATTATGTTTATCTAGTATCATGGTGCAAAAAAGGCTTCGTTTTCACTGTGTAGTCAGACAGCGAGCTTTATTTTTAATGTGTTTTTTTTTATTTATACCATGTTCGCTACCAACTTGGAGCATATGGATCTCCGCAATGTGAAGACGACTTGACAGATTATTTT
>JAGVSQ010010765.1:0-12690 GCA_022683975.1 Rhyacophila evoluta
TTTTGTATCATCTTCTCAATATTTTTTTTTTGTTTATTTAAAAGATTTTTCTTGACCAACAGTTCAATATCTAGAAGAAATAAACTTTTAATTACCGTATTATATTTATAATATAAAATACATAAACACATATTATTAATGGCTTAATTTTCATCACTAAAAATTTTTATCTCGATTTTTTTTAAAATAAAATAATGTTGTTATGTGATATATTTTTATGAGTTTTACTATATAATATTTATTTTTTATTTATTTATTATAACTGGTAGCTATGAGGTTAGCACGATATCAGGAGCTGCTGATTTCAACTTTACAGCTTTACAGAGTTTTTTGAAATCGAAAGGTACAGAAATAGATACCAAATAGGTTGAACAACTGAATGACAACTAATTCTTGTAGAAAAAATCTATTGAGATTAGTTTTTATTAAATTAAAGAGATTGTATCCCCGGTAACGTCCTTGGTAGAGTGCGCGTATAGTAATCCGGCGAATGCGAATTCGATTTTTCATATGTCGGATTTAAAAAAATCTAAAAATACTGGATTGGGTGCGCATTGGGTTGAGCAATTGTCTGACAAACAATTCTTGTGAAATTAATATGTCAAGACGTCTTCACATTGCGAGATCCATATACTTTACTTTTGGAGTGGATACCTTTACACTGTGTAGATCCATATGATCCACTTTGGGAGGGAACATGGTATAAGAAGAAGAAGAAATTGAAAACTCGTATACTAAATTTAAAAAATGAATAAAAATTGATTTTTCTACACATTTGTATGCTCAGGGTGGATATGGGGAAAAATCTAAATATTTGTATGCCATGCCTTTAAGGCAGATGTAGTCTAAACCAATATTATCGGCACACTCTTTCTTTATCTACAAACACATAGAAAATTACTGAAAAGTCTTTTAATTCTAGAAATTCATACGATATTGTAGCTATATGAAATATAATATTGAATAAGAGATTTTCCATAATCAAAGCGAATTAAAAATGGTATTACAAAAGATTATGTTATGAAAATATTTCATCGTTTAACGAGGCACAAAAAAATATTTTCCATATTTAACTGGAATTTTGTGAACATTTTTGAGGAACCCGTAATAAAAAATATTTTTTTAAATTGTGACTATTTTACATTTATTTTTTATTTTTAGAAATTTTGTCATTTAAAAAATATTAAATGTACAATGTGGACACTTAATTATTCGTACATTACATTTAAAACAGCGATATACATTATGTAAATATTAATAATCCAGGCCTTTGTTAATCTTTTGAAAATATGTTTATAATGACATTGTTTCGCGGCAAAGGATGTGCGTTGACAACAATTCAGCGTTGGTAATAAAAAATAAATGTATTCCTCAAAATTTGCATTGAATTTATAAGAAGGCAAAAAATTATTTCCATGGTATAAATGTTACAAAACGTCTAAGCGTCTCAGTCACCAGAAATTTTCTTCGCTCAATTATTCCAAGTTTAAAAAGCAATTACAAAATTCCTTCAAAAACTTTGAGGCCCGAATTCCTCCTGTCAAATATTCAATTCTCGAAAAGGTTAATTTCGAAAGACACTTTTTTTGTCCGTCGCTGTGAACATTTCACAGAGAGAATGTTATTTTTTCATAAATTTTCTGGTACAGAGCAGCGGTTTGACGGCAAAAACAATACACCGGGGATATATGTGTGTTGGTATGTACTTTGGAAGTGTGAAACCTTGTATGTATATAATCAAAACATGAAGAGTTTGGATCGATTTTATGGCACAGCTATCCCTCGGGCATACTTTTTGATAACATGAGGCATTTCATCATACAACTGCGTAACCTGAAAAGCAAAGTCATCCGGTTCAATTTTGTGTTATGCAGCGTGTATAATACTTAAAGTTAAATTGTATTTTAAATTTTTTTTAATATGGCTTTTGTAGAAACCTACTTTACTACGATTTTATAACTTTATTTAGAGTGTTTTTACAAGTTGATACGTTTTATTAATATATACTCGGCTAAGCCACCATTTACTGAACTACCGAAATAGCTATCGACTAAACATTTAAATCGATGTGTCTATAATTGAATATAACCATTTTGCTACATTAGAGATTTATCTTATTTCAATTTTTAAAACTTAAAATCCAAATTTGAAAAATCCAATGTCTTCTTATGAAAAGTAAACCAAAGTATATAAATAATAAAAAATAATTAAAATATTTTTACGGATAAGAAACGGATTTACGGATAGTAATTTTATTGATTACTCTGTGTATAATACTTGAAATGAATAATATGATATTTACTATTATGTGATTTTCGAAATTATTTTAATTAATTTTTAAAGTGAACGTTTTTTATAACGTCATATTGAAAATAAAAATTGTTAGCTAAAATATACGACTTAATACATCTTTCAAAAACAGCGATGAGAATATTTCACAAAATCGAGACATATCGAAAGAAAAAAGAATTCATGAAAGAAAAACACCTGAGTAAACACACCTTCGATATTTCATTTTAATATGGTTATTGATTTTAAATAATTATTTATCTTCTCTAATAACTTTTATAGCCGTGTTACTCAATCCATTATATTTTAATACAGACTAATAATAGACTAATTGAACGAAATAACAATGAATCAAATTATTTGATTACTGTTGTGATAATTCATTTATAATATATTTTGTTAGGAAAATTGCTATGTAGAGGTGGCAAAGAAGATATTTTCAATTAAGTAAATCTGACATCACAGTATTGATTTTGTTATATTATGTTACTGAAGTTTTGTGGCTTCGCATATAAAGGCATAACGAACCCACGCGAGGAAAACCGTAAATTAAGTAGTATTAATTTAAGGAAACCTGTGTAAAGATTTGAATTTCATAAGATAAAAAATATAAATGTGTATATATACCACCTTGTATGTTATTCACATAGACATTATAATTTATCATGACAAATTTTTTAGAAGGGCTGGTTATACGTCAGTTACCTTATGAAATCATTACATATGTCTTGCATTTAAATATTAATTAAAAACATCTTGAAGCAACGGAAATATATAAATTGTCAATTTTTTTGATCAGCAAGCAATGATGTGTCTGTAAACAGTAGTGATGTACAAGTATTTGCCTATATGAGCAAAATTAACCATAATATAAAAAGATTTTCTTTATTTTCTCTTCTCTGTCTATTTTATTATTATAATGCTAATTATTTTAAATGATATTAAAATGTATGTATTTATATCATTTATAGGTTATATTCTTCCAAAAGTAACCAGCCTGGAAAATTTGAGCTTTTTCAAGTAGTTCAACGTCGGAGATAACGATTCTTAATCTCGTAGCTTAAAAATATTAAAAAAAAAAATGGATCGATATCGAATGAAAGCAATATGTACAATAGTTGTAATCTTCACAATATAAATACTTAAATGCTTTCTTCTGTAGTAAATGTGATAAAACATAATCAAGAATTTATATTACTAAGTACAATAAATAAAATATTTACATTAAGATAATTTTAATTTAATAATATTTTGCTGTCATACTAAACTATTCAGTGAAGCATTGGTAATGATTAAATGATGAAGATCGATAATTGTGTTCAAGCAATGTTTTTTTATATTGTTTTCAACAGATGAATTCAAATATAAATCACTGGTTTAAAAAAAAATTGATAACTGCGTATACATCACCAAATAAAAAAACTGTTCTACAACATATTATGTCTATCAAATTATAAGTTATTCTAAGATGTAAATTTAATATTTATTATTCGACTTAATCCTTACAATGGTTCCAATATTTACCATTTTTGTGAGATAAAAACGTTAATTGCTACGATTTTTTTAACGATTTTTGACTAAGAACATAAAAATAATTATAAAAATTATAAATCTAGCAAAAAAATCACCTTACACAGTGTGTTGATAGTATAAAAAAATCAAATAATTTTATTAAATAGTTACGACTTACAGAAAAATTCCACTAGCAACTCTTGTAATTTTATTTCTAAAATTGATGTGAGAAAACTGCTCAATCGTATAAATGAAAATTCCACCAATTAGTTTAACTAAACCTACCTTACCTTGATCCTCGAGATTGCCTGAAAGTTAACTTCCTTAGTTATTTTTAACAAAATGTTATATTCCGGAAAATTATTGACAAGAAATCAATTAATACCCAAGAGAATTCGTTCACAGCGTAATTACAATATTACCACAAAGGTCGAATAATGCTCACGAAATAATAAAATAGAAACGACAAATTCATAGGTTTTTATCAATCAAGAAATTACTCTAATCGTTGATTGGTTGCTTTTGTTGATTTTAAACATATTTGTTTTGGAAATTGGTCATCTGAAAATCCAATTTATGACGAAAAAATATTATGAATGGGCAGTTGCTGGAAATTGATAATCCCTGTTATGTAGACAATATAATACCACGTCTCGTATACAAATTCGAATACAAAACTCACGAAAGAGACGGAAGACAAAAAAGTAAACATGCCCCAAGCAAAATGTACCAGAATGTATCAGCACGTGATGGCATGTGAAAGGGATGCAAAGTGTTATATAGACAGCTATCGCTGCAAGCTGCCGTACCTATAGTATATCTTCCGGAAGCCAAAACGCAAAAAAAGTTAAATTTGGGTTGAAAGCTCATTTCGTTTCGTATTGGTTTTTTGTTTCGCTGAGCTTTTCGCTAGAGTAAATTATTTATTCTTTTAAATTTGGACTGATTTCTATGAGTTCGTATTTGATAAAAGCTTTTGGATTACTATAAATATATTATAATCGTGCAAAAAATGAGAAGTAATTTTGTACATCACACCTGGGTACTCTCGTATAAAATGGCTACATGGTTCCATAATGGCATGTAATATAACAATGTAAATCTGATTTTTACAAGGTTCGAAGTTCTCATTATAATGTGTTTCAAAAAATAAATAACTTAATTTCTATAATCAAATGTTTCGACCGAAAATCTGGAAAAAAAGTACAAATTAGTACTTATTTTTATAAAAGTACTTTGGCCATTTCAATCATTCGTCATCACTGAATGTCGAAATAATCAAATATGTTTGGTATGGGCTCAATACAGAGACATGTTTACATATTATACGCAACATTAATGTTTAAGCCGTGTTATACAAATGTCAAATGTACTTTAACCTTTACATAAATCATTCATTAAGAAACTTAGTGTGTGTTATATTCACATAAATATAATGACTTTATTATGCTTTTTATAGCCAGATGTATTTTTGCACATCCGTCATATAGTTTGCTTAATCTTCACAAGAAAGATTCATATTATCAGTCCTCTATTATATTGAAAAGATATTGAAATTAGACTCATCTGTATTATCTCGATAAAGTTACATACTTATAAACTCGAAGTCGCGAATTGGAACTTTGCATAAAGATCCAATTTTTTATAGGTCTCCGACTAATTGCAGCTAGATATATCTCCATATTGTAGCCCTTGTACTGAGCTATCGAGTAAAAATTGTTGTTAGCCTATTTATTTGATGTCTACTTGTCCGAAATTCACTGAAATTATTTTTAAATTGTAAAAAAATACCTCTCGTGTCCAAATTTTAACTATTTTCTGTTTCGCGAATTTAAAGTCATCAGCATTTATCACTGCATTGTACGGAAATGCATACGATGAAACCAAGCCTAATGCATCTACATGGGAAACATGCTGAAAGTTCATTTTGAGAGCTTTCAACAAGATGTTTACAAAATAATGCCATTATTTTATCATAATTTTACTGAAATCAACAAAAAAAAAAAACCACAATCTTTTTAAATCATTGAGATCACATATTGAGAGATCGCTTTGAAAAAAAGGAAAAATAGGATCAACAAAAACAGTTATCAATAAAAATCGTTATGTACAAATAAATACGTGTACTTCAATACTGTTGGATACAATAGCTCAAAATATTATTGAAGTCGTCCTTTTCATATTTGCAAAATTCAATGTTTTCGGTATATTTCAGAGAAAATCGCTTTCTATCGAAAGTATGTTGGAATCAATTCCATGAAACAAGAAAAGATGTGGTTTTTATTAGCCGTTACCATGATTTACAAAACAAAAAGGTAATCGAGTATAATAAATGTAATGAAGGTGGAAATACTATGATCACCGTGTGTCTAAAGTATTGTGAGTATTTAAATTCTGTACGTGATGCAGCTTTTTACACATCGTTAATGGTGCTGCATAAATTTATTGCAACCAAAGAGCATTTTCGCGTTCGTTCCTTTCCTTGTTAGCAAATCAACATTGTCCATTGTTTATGGTGGTAAATAAATGTTTAACATCATAAGAAAGAGCTTAATTTTTAAAATAATACTAAAGTAATAAAGTTTTGATGAGAATACATAAAAACCTTAATTTTATTACGTGGTACGGAATATATTAAATATTGCTAGTATTTTGCAAATTGCTGCTATATTTAAAAAAGTCAATAAATATAACTTCTTTATAATAAATTTGAATTGCTTAGTAAAGGAGAAAAATTAAACATTCATCACTTTTATTATATTATATCACATTTATTTTTTACATTTTTATATGTTTATTTGAAAGTTTTATTTGAAAATAATTGTTTGAAGTATGGATACGTTTGAGTTAAATTTCTTAGTTAACATTATTTAGTGTCGTATTTGCTTAATGTCTACTCCAATAGTGGAGCATATGAATATCTATTGTGTGAAATTTCCCACAAAGATTTGGTTTAACATAGTTCATTTATTGAAATAAGTAAATATTTTGTAATATTTTAAAGTAAAACTCAGTACTTGTATTTGGTGGTATTTATATAATACAATGTATCAAAGGATTTTAATTTATACATATAACAGACTAAGAAAGATAATACATTTCAATTTAAGCAGTGAATGTCGCAAAAAAAAAAACATTTGCTTTTGCAATCAGATTGCAATTTTATTATCAAACACTTTCTGAATGGATGAGTTCGTTTTTCATTGTCGGAATATTTCAATATTTAAAAAATTTATTGCATGGATTCTGAAAGCTTTTTCGATACCAATGCTACAAAAATTAATACCTCGGCAGTTTTCAGTTGACAACACTGATCCAATAAAAATCGCTTATTTTATTTGTTTGTTCGCGTAGTTTTTCATTTAAACATATTTTTCGCATAAACATACGTTTCTAAAATAAATGACGAATACTTTGCGGTACAGTTTTATTAGTTAAAACAAATTTTTAGCATTTTATAAATTATCGCAATAATACAACTATTGTATATATTAATCATCACAAGTATCAAATACGAAATCTTGAGACTTCTTAACAATCTATTTTTTTTATATACCGGGTTCGCTCCTTAAGTAGAGCATATGGATCCGTACAGTGTGAAGTATCCACTCCGAAACGGAGTATATGGATCTCTGCAATGTGAAGACGTCTTGACAGATTATTTTTAACGAGAATCATTTGTCAGACAATTTCTTAACTCAATGGGCATCCAGTTCTGAATTTTTCGGATTTTCAAAATCCGACAGATGAAGAATTGAACCCGCATTCACCGAATTGCTAGGCGCGCACGCTACCAATTACGCCAACCGGAGAAAAAATAGTATAGTAGTTAAAAAATACACCGAAAAACAATATTTTGTGAAGTGGTAATAAATATCAACTTTTTTAGGTTTGGTTGGGTTTATAATATACTATTCGTAAATACAAAATTATGTTACAAATTACGATTTACACACAAGGATTCGGCAATTAAATAGTTTTATGTTAAAATTATTTTTAACAAATTTCATCACAACAACGTTGTATTTTTTCCACTTTATATTGGAATACGTTTCTTGTAAAGTATTATTTAATCAGTGAAGTAATAGTCCACGTTGAGTATTGGCATTTTACTATAGAAGTTTATTCAATATCTCTTCTTTGGCAATATAAAATACTCTATAATTCATATTCATCTTCATCTTATAGACCGAAATTGGCTATCATTATTATTATTATTATTATCTTCTTCTTCTCTATTGTGACTCTAAAAATCGTTTTCTTGCTGGCTTTTATCGAATCGCTGGCGGATATTTTTTATTAGCCGCTATCGTTTTATATAATCTTGAGTTTTAAACTTATCCTTTAAAAGATTTAACTCTGTATATATTTTAAATCTTCAGTTATTGAAATATTTATGTAGCAATTTTAATGTTTTTTTTTAAATTTAAATACAAGATACAAAGCGTATATACAAAAAATGAAGGCGTAGGGTGTATATATTTTTAAATATTGTGCTGGCTTAAATATAGTTATGTAGATAAAATAGTTTAATCATATTTTAATATATCTTATAAAAAGTGAATTTAAGCTAATGGAAATTTGTTGAGCTACGATTTCATATATTATATCGAATATGGAATGGAAAAAGAACGTAACCTATACATTTTTTTTTGCAAGATACACAAAACACGTCTATATAATGATTTGAGCCTACTTAACCTCAAAGTGTACATAGTCAAAAAATGGGGTTTTTATTTACTGCCTGACATTTTTTAAATAAGTTATTCAAAAAAATCATTAGTATTAATGTGATAGAAGTCTTTATTCCTGGTCTCAAATTTCACATACCCTCCTTTTATCAAACTTAAAAGCTAAATTAAGATAATAATTTGGCATTTGTAGTTTAAATTTTTTTGACAGAATGTGTATTAAGTTGCATACATTATAAATATCGAAAATAAGTTATTTTAAAAAAAAATGAGAGTTTTTTCCTTTCTATAGTCGATATGTTACTTATGTTAAATCATGATTGTGTGAGGTTTTTTTACCAGAGACTTTTATCGAGTTTTAAATGTTAGCCGTGCAGGCTGAGCCTATCAAATGAGATACCTATCGTCCATGGTTATCATATTAATAATTAACCCTACGTGACTGGATATCATGTGTAAAACAGGATTAATTTACGTGGATTTAAAAAAAAATTGTAAAGTTCATTCATCTTCCCTACTTTTTTTATGTCATAATTTATTGTTTATTCTTTTCATTTGAAATTCAACCAAGATTATTATATTCTTTGCTAATGAACAGATATTGTTTTAATATAATATTAATATACGCTGTACTTGTTTTATGAAATTGTAACGAGATTAGTTGAAATACACTGAATTGTATTTTGTTATTATATTTTTTGTTTTACTTTTAATATATCTTTCTAATTATTATAGTCTTACAAACAAAAGAAACGACTACATCGATAAACCTTTAAATTTTATTTAAATAACATGTAAGGCTGATTTCTGAAATAATACAATATCAAATCATGAAACGGATCAAATACAACTAATAACAATTGTTTTCAACCGTGGAAACTGGGTTATGATACTGATAGTATGATACATTTTAATCTAAACGTCCGGTGTACATGTATAATGTTCGCAAAGCACTTTGTTCAATCTACACCAGCCAGTCAAACTTCCCCCAATTATTCCTATAATGTAAGATTGTTTCATTAACATCGTCATCTATATTGCTATCTATTATTCTGTAGTAGTTTATTGTGATTATTATTCAAATATAGTCATACACTGTAGTCCAGTGGATAAGCGTGCGTATTTCTGAATCTCTCTGAGCCTCTCAGAGTATGTAGTTCAAATCAAAAATTTAGAAATATAACAACCATTAATATGTATAAAAAAACGATTTTGTTTTATTTTTATGACCACTGGAGACGTTTCAAATTTAAAAAATATATTTTTGATAAAAAGATAAAAGTGATGGCTTACCAGAATTTCATTTGATGAATCAATCGACAATAAGTTGAGTTTTCTTGTTAAAGCAACATGCTTAATATGTATTTAGTTTAAAAAACTTGAAACAAAAATATGGTATATCGGTGGGTAAGCTATGTTGTTTAAAATATAATGATTTTAACCAATCATTTTTTTAAATATTTTTTTTGTGCATTGACGTAGAATTTCAATAATTGTCATATTGCGTATGTTATACAAATTTATTCCAGGAAACAAAAATACCCTAACGTGCTGGTTTACTATACACAAGGATAAAGTGAAATCAATTCTACCCACGTTCGCAATTAAATAATACCATATTATTAACATTGTATTCATGGTAACATGGTAACACAATGGACACCAGTTTTACTGTTTATATAACGCTACATTAGGCTCTTAGAAGCTTATTAATATTATTATTGTGTTGTTTTGATTTTTTTTTCACGAATTACATTGCTGTCATTTTTCTGAAACCAAATTGGTAAGAAAAAATGCTTGTTAATTGCTAAGCACCTTACTTAGCCCACGGTCTAAAATTTTCTAGCTACATAACAATATTTAAAATACAAAACAAAATCGTAAATGCTGGCTGAGACCTAATACTTAGGAAAAAATACATATTCAATATTAGGAATTGTGTATACACATGGATAATTTAAAAAAAATACGATTTTATTCAATTTTTATAAAAATTAGGAAAGTATAAAACTATGTTGATACTTCATTTTTGCTGGAAATAGAGAGGCTGAAAAACGGTGTTATTAATTTAATGGAGGCTTTACGAGAATTAGGAATATCTTTATTTTGTGGGGATTAGGATTTTTTAAAAACTATTAGTAGTTAACGAAGAAAGTTTACATGCAACACGATTATATAAAAGAAATTATTTACCCGTTGTGTTGGATTATAATAAAACTTTTATCACATTTACGATTTTTGTTGGTGGGTAAGCAAAAGCTTTTAATTTTAAATCTTTTAGCTGCGTTAGAGTTTTTATATATCCGGAATTCTAAGAAGGGATGTCTAATTTTTGTATACTGTCAACTAAACTATTTATTTCCATCGTAAATATTAATTATGCTCTATTCCATAGCGGATATATAATCGTAAAAAAACGTCAGTCATAATAGCCATAGATTTACTTAAAAACTTACTTTTACGTTTTATTATTTAAGTATTGTCTAAAAAATTATTTTTAAAATACCGACGCTGGTATCAAACTTTGTGTCACCATATATTTTTGTAACAAAAATTCAAGTAATAAAAGTAAAGCTTCAGAATTTCTCGTCCGCAAAAATCAAAAGGAACTTTGTAACACGTTTTGTCACTACAGCCTTTACTGCAACCACGTATCATATATCTAATGTAGTTTTCTCATAGTTTCTTTTGTTTGAAAAGATAAAAAGTTTCATGGAAAGTTTCAGGATGATTTTTGTAAGCTGGTTGTGTATCAGTGTCAATATTTCTTACGAATTTTGTCACTTCTATTTGCAATATATATATATGTCAAAATCAATATACTACGTACAAAAGTTTATTAAACATATATATTTTTAAAAGTTAATGAATTTTAATTTGACAATGATCAGAATTGCGTTAAGTTAAGCCATATACAAAGCACGTTTACAATTTCTCAATTTCGAGTTCTTTATATGAAAAATTGACAACTTGTACTAGTTATGAGTTATGGTGTTATTCAATTCAATGAGCAATGTATATCAAGTATTTTGAATTGAATTACACGATTACGTAATATATATAATTATTCCAAAATTGAATAGATCATTCCTATGTCGTTGAGCGGTATGCAATTGGTGTCAATTTTACTGAAATGTATATTTTGATCTAAATTGGTTCCAATTCTGTATATGCAAGTATACCCATTCATATAATTTCGTGTATTTATTTAAATTGACGTTTATATGAGCAATTTTTTTGCACGATGTATTTCATTCATATATATAATAAAGTTCACATTGTTTCTTTCTCCGGCACAAATTGTACTATGTCACTAAAACGGTATTGCATCGTAAACGATGATATATTAAGCCATTTATATAATTTTATAACTCATATTAATCACCGTCAAAAATAAAAAAACTCCGTAAAATCTAAACTCATGATTTTCACGTCACGTGCAAAGTTAACAGTGAAAGAATACTTACGTAGCAACGAGTCGCTGAGCTTTCAAATAAATATTCTGTGAATTCAAATGAACTACGACGAGCTTTCTACTTTCTGCAGCATGGATTGTTTAGTACTTCCCAGTCTTGAATTGTAATTAACAGAGACCAGATGGGAAATGCTTGCAATAAAACGGTTTCACTTCGTTGACTTTTCAAGAAATTTAATAAAAAAAGATCTTTCACTACTTCAATGGAATAAATACTTCATTTACGTGCAAGATTTCTTGAAACATTTCTTTAATTTGAAATTGTATATAATAGTGTTGACTCTTATTTTTCGAGTTTTAATAGTGAATTTTGCTTTAAATTAAATTTAGTGATCAAAACTTTACACTGTTTTTTTTTTGTTTTTAGAATATTTGTATATATATTATAGTAACATTAGTAAGTTCTTTGCATGAGTATCAACATTGATACAAAATTATGTATTATAGTCAGTTAATATGATTAAGCTTATGTTTATATTTATAGGTCAAATAACTATTGCTAAATATTATAATACGCAATGTCTGTTGTATAAATATATATATGAATATGCAGCATCAATACTTTTCTCGACTATTTAACAATTGTTGATATTATTCAATATTTGAACATTAATCAAATTTATTGAATTAAGTTTTATTAAAGCTAATTAAACATAATTATGTTGATGATTAATATTTTCGACTGATGGTGCTTGGTGGAAATTGATTTTAAATTCTAAATTA
>JAGVSQ010010766.1:0-12689 GCA_022683975.1 Rhyacophila evoluta
GAGATCCATATACTCCTCTTTCGGAGTGGATATCTTCACAATGTGTAGATCCATTGCTCCACGTTGGGAGCGAACATGGTATTAAAAAAAAAAAATTTCATTCAGTTATATTTAAAAAACACACACGAACAAGATAATTCCAATGTGTCATATGGGCTTACAGCGTGTGGGCTTGCATTTTTTTTAATATTGGAAATCCCTGTTTTGTATTTAAATACGATTTTTCATTTAATTACGCAATTAAAAATCGCGATCACTGGTTTGCACGCACATCCAATCAACTATAGAAAACGATGAGATAATGATAAGTTAAAAAAAAAAAAAAAAACACCGATATGTTCGCCTAGTTATGTGTTTTAGTATTCATGTCCGGTTACAGAAACCTCAGGTTGTCATTTTCTCAGAGTAGTCCTATAACACGCGCCCCGCAGCGGATTTTAAAATCATTATACAAAACAATGGGGGATAATAATGCCACCGATAATGGCCTTTCTGCGTTATGCTGGAAAAATCATAATAGACAAAATAATATTCTTCCGTTTTAGCCATGTATTTATACATTTTTTTTAATTGTTCATCAAATATTTTGTATATGTTTTTTAATTTTTTTCCCGTAAAGGTTTTGTATTTTTAATATACACTCGATGTTTGTTTGCGGATATTTTTGTAAAGCACTTAACTAAAATAAAAATAAAAACGTTCAAATAAGTACCAACAGTTTTTTATAATTCCGGTGAAAATCAGTATTGTTACGAAGCTAAAAAACGGCTTTCTGTAGTTTTTCTAGTTGATTTAGGCATTAATTTATAAATAAATTATTTGAAAAGCTTTTAATAAATCTATGTTATCTGTATTAATCAATGGCAGTGATATTACATATCTAAATAATCATAAACAAGTTTTTAATGCTACAACCTGAAAGCTTATTTTTTTTTAAATTCATTTATTTTATTCTAACACAAATAAATATTATATCAAGAACACGAATATGTGATTATTTATTTAACTGACAAAATCAAGGAACAGTATCTTTTACATTATTATTTAACATTTTTTAAATTTAATATCGTACTTAATTTATTAAGTTATTATTATTAAACTATTATTTGTATTACTATATTAAAAGCGATATTAAAATCCTTATTTCTAACCAGTCTTTGCAAATAGTTCAAGGGCTTATATCCTTTAAAAAATTAATATATCTAGAAATAATACAGTTATATATATGGTATATTTGATTTTTTTCATATATATAATAATAAGCTTTTTATTAACAACCAACATTTATCGAAAAGTTATCGCTCTACCAAATGGCATATTTGAATTTGAAAAGTTTCTTCAAAAGTGCGAAGACATTGTATTCTGTACTTTTTTAGTTATATAATAATATTTAAACTGAAACACTTCTAACAAATCAGAGCTAGATGCGAATAATGTAAAATTACTATGTTTCGCTCGTTCGGATAATGGTGGCTATTATTCGGGACATTTATTTGTTCTAACCCTACGCTACACTGCGCGTGTAATGGGGTTTCGTAGTAAATTTAATAAAAGTTGAGTAATACGCAATGTTGTTTACAGTAACTATGGAAGTAATTTAAATCATTAACGCTTCGAGTATCGCATTCAAAAACATTTAAAAATCACAACCTCTTTCTAGCTACTCAAATATATTCAAATAAATAATATGATAATGAATGTTTTCGTTATGTTATAAACACGCTTTAGCTTTAAAAAATTGTTTTTTGTAATGCTAAAAGCAAAATTAATATTTTAAACATCGCTTTGTATAGGAAACTGTTTATAGAATTCTTATTTATTTTTGTAATTAATTCAAACAATATGCGGTAGGAAAAAGCTTATTTTTCTTCTTATTATATGTTGAATTTACCATAAGTTGTATAAAAAACTCTTTATGAATACTAAGATTTAAAGTAGAGAGATTTAATGTGTATCAAAGTATTATGTGTTGTAAAGTTTACGTGTGTTTCAATATATTTACTTTGCTTATAAAATTGAAAACCTACAGTAAAATAATCTATTTCCGATGATATACATTCTTATTAGACGTAATACCTTTCTAGTTAAAAGTTATTAGTTAAAAACGGTTTATTTAACGAAATAAAAGAAATCTTGTGAAAAATCTCCCGTTTGATCAAATCCAAAATAAAATCCTCAAACAGATAATTAATTGAAGCTTTTAACAACACAGTATAAACATGGTAAATCAATAAGAAATGTGACCTCGGGAGAGGACTGAGTATAAAAAAGTTGATAAATTTAAAATATTATTCATGAAATGAATATATAACGAGATATTTTGTGTGTCACATTTGGATATGATTAGATTTTTTATTTATAATATCGCAAACATAGAAAATCGAGAATGATAATAAAATACGCACACGAAAAATTTGTTGCAATATTTAAACGGGTGAGAGAGGGTTTTAAATATTCTCTATCATCATAAAAAATTACTTAAGTTGCGGAAATTTGAAATTTTTAATACTAATATAAATTATATTTAGTGAACGGTTAAACGTAAGGTAATGTGGAAAAAAGTGTACTTAAAGCTTAAATTTTACGGAACATTATTCTTCACGCCACATATTTTACAGATGAACAATGGTTTGTTAAAAATGATCATCTTAACCTTGGCTAAAACTTACGAGCTTGGATTTTTGAGTAAAAAAAAGCTCGTTACAAAAAATGGCTTTTAAATAGTTAATCTTAGCAAAATATACATTGTTATTACTTAGTATTATTGTCTTAGATAATATAATTTTCTGCTAATAACAGTTTATGAGTCACGTTTTGCTAATTTCTCTATTTGTTGAGAGTAGTTTCTCCGTAATCTCTATAATGTTGGGTAACCGTACGCCTCGGAAGAAACCAAACAGATTTTCGATTACTGTACAGTAATAATTTCTCCAGAATTGGTTTACCTGTTCACGACGCACATGGAAAATAACGATATGTGAAATTGTGTTTTTAAACTGCTAACGTAATGTAAAAATGGCATTCCGACCTTCCTGTGCAAAAATATCGGATATTTCTATTTTTTATTCGAATTAATTTTATATTAACCTGCAGCATTCATTAGCATCCTTTTCAGTATAATACTTTTATTAATATTGACTGAGGGTGCATTATGAAATTTAACTTAAAAATAATACTAAATACAAGTATTTTGAAATGGTTATTTGATAGCAAAACTTTTATTTACTTATAGGAAAGTAATGATCACACAATACACTGGCTCAATGCTGTATAAAGAGACATATTTTTGAGTATACAATTGCTTTTTTTCTTATGTTACTATATTATTAGTATGAATAATAAATACCTCTGGAGATTTCTTATGCCGAATAAAGAGCTTAATATGAAAGAATTGATAAAAGTTTGAAATCATTTTATTTGTAGTTTTAGTATCCTGTTTTTTCAATCTAATATTTTCTACAGATGTATATTGATAATGTTTTATATTAATCTAGCTCAAATAAAAAAATATGAAATGATATTAGCCTCCTCTGAATGACTTTCAAAATATTGTATTAAGTGGTGATATAAAATCAATGTTTTCACACCAAAACTGGGTATACAAAGTGTGTTGATTTATCCAAACATGCTGTTTCTATGGGGTTGTTGGCTATTCACTGAACATATTGGGCTTTAAAATCACATACATAATCAAACCATGTATAATACAATATAAGTCTTATAGTCTTAGTAGTGTCTATGATGCCTAATTGGCGACTTCCAATTCAAGGTGATTAATAAAGATTGGCTTTTATCTACGAAACTATGATCGACAGTAAAAATAATGTTGATTAATCATAAAGGAAAATATTATAATACTTTACGATATATATATACCATTTTCTAAAATATGAAGTAAAATTGACTGGCTTAATTTTCACTGGACTTGTACTACTGCGTTCAAAGCTGTGCAACATATTTCAACTTCCTTTGCGATGTTGTGAATTTAGAATGCATTCGCAGTGTCAATCTGACTGAGAAACGGTTGCACAGTCAAAATGAAATACGACCAATACTTGAGGGTGAGATAGAGATGCCAGGGCATGCTTTGAAACACGTACTGCTACCAGCTTGTTGCAGTTGCAAATAACGAACAAACAAACATCAACTTCGGTAAAACGTTCAAACGTCACGAAGATATGTCTTTTATTTCAAGTATTTTTTATATTCCAGTTTATCCTCGATATTAAATTCTTTAAGCCATGTAGTCTTGGTGACATTATAGCTAATTTTATGGTGTATTAAATTACTTTAATTCATATATGTATACATATTTTTATTATATCCGATTCGGATCTCTAGTATATGTTACAAATCTCCACAGAGTGTAAACGACGATCAACCAAGAAATAAAGCTTATGGGTTACTCTTATCCTTCTAATACAAATTTTACTTATTTTTTTTTTATATACCATGCTTGCTTTGACGCAAACTGGCGCATATGGATCTAGACAATGTGAAGATATCCGCTCCTAAAGTGGAGCATATGGATCTCAGCAATATGAACGTGAATTGTTTGTCAAACAATTGCTAAGCCCAATGGGCATACAGCCCTGCATTAAAATTATGCACCTATTTTTTACTTTTACTGAAATATAATAAATTATTTACGTGCATGACAATAATTCCAATAAATACAGATTCAAAACTAATTGAAATGAATAAACTTACATTTTATTTCATGAAAAAATCTGTCAATATACTCTCAGTCATATGCTCTGTTTAGCAAAAGTGGATGTCTTCCTAATGTGGAAATTCATTCACTCCACTTTCGAAGCGGATATGGTACGAAATGTTTTCACATCGATAATGCGCACACCGCTCGAAAACGTACATACCGCCTAAAGTTATTGAGAGACGAATATTGGACGGTATATATCGTTGCATATGGATGTTTGTAGACATTTAATAGTTTTGAGTGTGCAATAAATATCCATCACGTGGTGTCAACTGCATAAGCACTTCAAAAATTTTTTTCTCAGATTATGTAGCGCAATTTTAAGAATTAAATGATGCCGATTGAAATTTATCAAGTAAAACCTGACAATATACCTAATACTAATGTTATAGATAGATCCATATATTGAGCATTGAAAGTAGTACGATTGTACTAAGAAGAGTGTGGGTGCGACGTAACACCTGACTTGAATACGTTCTACGCAGTCATCCAAATCAAATAGATTCGAGTTTGTGAAACGATGTCATCAGTCACTCAAATACGATTTGCTAAATAAGAATACGGTGCAACTGAAGTTGTCCAAAATTATTAAGCTCACTTTCATATACAGGGCAAAACTATTTTGTACAATGGTAGAACTATTTTTGTTTTTTATTTATAAAGCTAAGTGAAATATTTGAATGGATAAAACTCAGCCTCCATTTTGGTGGCTTATTTATACAATAATACTTTTGACAATTCCTAGGTAGGATTTTTAAAAAAATAGCAAGATTTAAAAAAATAAAGCTTGTTTGATGTGCATTTGTAAGGAATGAAATTTTTTGAAGAATTTTACAACCAATAAGAATTATTTAAGAAAATACATAAAAAGATTTAGAAAATGATTGTCAATCATTTTGATCAATTGCTTGTCAATAAATTTAATATCGCATCATTAATAAGATATATAATCATTAAAATCACAATAAGGTAGTAGTTTCAGACATATGTTATATTTCATGTTATCGAAATTCGTATAAATTTCACTGAAATTCTACCTACAAATAAATTTCTATGTATTCCTACGGTAAACAATATCAAAGCCATCTATTTTACATTACTAGATACAATTTGCGAATATGCTCCTCGTTATGTATGTTTTTCACGCTTTTTTTTAACATCCCAATTCCAATGTTATTCACAATCGATTAAACTGATACAAACGTGATAAGTGAACAAACAGTTTTTTCGTTCAGCGTTTTTCTCGAGTGATACAAACACAGCACATGAGTAAACATCTATCGAGTTTTCTACGTCGCAGTACATAAAAAGTTTTCAATATTGCAAGGAAAGAAAGACTTATTTCTATGCGTAAAAGAAAAATATTACGAGACTTTATACATGACATAATACAATGAACGATTCAGACTAAACATAACATTTCTTCAATGCCAAAATTTAATCGTTAGTACGAGCATTTAAAGAATTCATTTAAAAAAAATTAGAAACCAAATCATGCAATTTTATATCTAATGGAATGCCATTTTTAATATATTTATAATCTATTGATAAGCTATGTTGAATATCTAAAAATATGTAGAAGCAAGAAAACTACCGTTTGAATTTCTTAAAAAACATTATATTTATATGTATACGTACGTATTGTAACTCCAGCTGCCAAGTTGATAGTGATTGGGCTTCGACGCCAAAGATATTGAGTTCTAATTTGACATTTTATTGTATTTAACATATTATGTTAGCATTTTAAATTCAATACTGTATGTCAGATAGATTGACTCATTATTATTGATAATCACTTCTTGTGAAATACAATTTTTTAAAGAAAAATCTTTTGAGGCTCATATGCTTTTTAAGCTCAGAAAAAATTATATGTGAATGTAAAATATATCAAAAATAACAGTTTTTTTAGAAAATTTACATTAACATCAAATAACTTACTTTCAAACTCAAATATCTTACTATAATCCTGACAGGAAAAATTAAATAGATAGTTTATTACATGATTATTGTTAGATGTGATAGAAATCAAAGTCGAAATACATCGAAAATAAAAAGTCAAGCAAACGTTTTTGTAATTTATATACTTATAATTTACATAATATAACACATATTTATAATTATTTACTTGTATTCATGATAGCAATAATACTTTACAAGAATACATATAATGAGTTGAGAAAGTGATTCTACTGTATATACAATAGCAACATACAAAAAAATTTAACGGAAAATAAAAGGGATATTATATTTACAAATACATAATAGGTTTATTTGTACAAGTATTTTGTCTTGTTCTTCGATAAACATTTCATTTAACAATAAAGATTAATTTTATCCTCATGCTTGTATTTTGAAAACATTATTTTAATACAAAAAAAAAGATCAGCAAAACAGTATATTTTTTATCTTACTTCTATTGCTTTATTATGTAATTTAAGTTCGAACTTTTATATTAACGTATAAGAAAAAATGTTTTACCGTAAAATACACATTATAAAATGATGGGAAATAATGGAACCAAGCAATGTGTCACTGTAATATTACGGCCAGACCATGATATTATTGTAATGGATATACAAAAGTTTATATTTAATAATACTTTTTTGCCATGTGTATCCTACTCAAACATAATCTACCTTGCCTCGTGAATGTTTAATTATACTAAATTACTTCATTGTTAACATTCCATTTATTTAATATTGTAAATTCTACTGTCGCTCAGAGTTTGAATGTATGAAAATTGTTGTATTTTTTTCCAATTGTATTGTGTTTAACAAACGTTGGTTCTTGATACAGATTTTTTTGATGACATACTATTCCAAAAAATAAAATGGATTCATGTGACTATAATTAATATCAAATAACTATAATGTAAGGTATCTAATTTCACTTGATAATTAATATAAAAATAAGACAAACGAAATATACAAGCCCTTGAAGACATTTTTGGAATGGTAATTATTTAAAAATAATTTTACTGACGCTGGAATCATTTACATCAAAGCATTCAATATGTCAAAGTCAATTACGGAAATTTATTACCCGACGAATTTCAACATTGTCCACGTGTCACTGCAAATTGTTCGTTATGACACACGTGTCATAGATTCTCTATTGTACTATAAAATATTTTTTCATACCACTAGTTTATTCAATTATTGGTATATATATTTTAATAAACCGTTAAAATTGTTTTGTTTTCAATTATAAATTTAATAATACACGAAACGGCTACTGAATATTGTTAATTTTGACCTAAGCTTAATGCTGTGCTTTTCTATTTTTTATATTAATATTATTGTATGAGTATTTTAAAGGTTATAGATTTTTTCAGTGGTTAAAAATATAATTTTCAATATATCTAACGAGGTTTTGCTTGCATTGATTGCTTTTGTTGAGTTATTGGCAGAAACGTTTTGCATAAATTATATTCCAATCTTTTATTTGATATATTGTATGTAACTTACTTTTTTTTTAATACTCATGGTTTGATATAGTGTATATGATGTCCAAGATACTTTTGAAAGTACAGTTTTTGAAAATCTTCAGTTATTTTCATAGGGATGGTGATCGCTTCATGCAACACAGCGCGAGTGTCTGTTATGGCTTCATGGTCCAGCCTAGGAAAAATATACGGCGCAAACTCTATGGTAAGTAGGGCTTTGGTCACAATCTTTGCGCAGTTAAGCATAAGCGTTAGTTAGTGGCTTTTGTTGAGGGAAGTTTGATAGCGGAAGTTGCTGCTTTGTTACTGTCTTTCAGAAACGAATTGAACCTGCCGCGTAGGCTAGCTAGCGTGTTCCCCAAACTTTATATTGTGCTGGTTGTTATATTAACAAAGTTCCGGAACTTCTTCCTATATTTTATACTACCATTTCGTATGCTCCAAATTTCTCCGTTGTCTGAATAATAATGCTTTATCAAGCGTGATATTATAGCGTTATAGTACAAGAGAGGCATCGATGTTTTTTCGCTTCCCGAGTAAGTACGTAATAATGTATTGCTCAGTTTTTCTATAGCTTTTATCTCACTACGTAGAAAATTATTTTCACTAATAACTTTGCCAATATTGCAAGCTTCTACATGCGCACATATTTTCGTGATATATATGTTTTTGTTATTTTATTTGCACGAGGCTTTTGCAGAAAATTTTAGACATATTCAACATTAATATAAAAATTTTCATTCAATACATCATCATCGTCTTTTTCTTCTCAAAAATTAAAGATTAAAATAAATCAATGCTGAGTGTTTTAACTGAAAAACTAATCCTGGTCTATATACAAATATATTATATACATAAACACGTTATATTGAATAGATTTTCATTTAAGTTTTAGTGATGCTGATTTTAAAAATATAATTATGTATGTATTTACCCAATATACCCGGATGTTATATTTTATACAAGTTAACAGCGAATTTTATCAAATTTAGTTCCTAGAGAATTTATTAACTTGGTGGAGCTGTTCAGTAATAATAAATAGTTCAATTTTTTTAACGTTGCTTCGTTGTAAGTTTTAAAAACTTTAATTTAACTTACATATCACAATCTTTAACCTATTACTTTATACCATTTGCAAAATTTTGCAAAGAAATACCATTATGTTGGTAAATTAATAAAAAAATGTTTCAATGCTCTTAATCTTAGAAACTGGACAAGTCAAAAATGCATGTGTGATCCACTGTTCTTCAAATCAGCTTTATATATGTATGAAAATGAAAAAGGAAAACATTCTCAAGTTTCAATAAAAAATAAACTACATACGTGGAAAAGATTTTATATCATAATTTGCTATGATATATGATTATAATATTATTTATAAGTACACAAAAAGTTCGCCAATAGCCATTTATTTTTCCATGACATAATCAATTATAGGTGAAAATGAATGAAGCGTCCTAAACTGTGCCGATAAAATAATTAAAAAATCAGTGAAGTGTTTGATTAGATATTTTAAATTAATTATTAATAATAAACTAATAAGTATTAAATTTCAGTCACTACTTATATTTTGGGTATTCGCTTTGAAGCCTGTACCAACAATGAAATATAATTTTATATATATATTGTTTTGACTTATAGCATATGCGGTTGAAATATGAAGTAGTAAAATACAATTGATTTTTTATTTTAAATTAATAAGATAGTAAAGTTAAGATTATATTCTATGAAAGGATATCAAAAAAATTACAAATATCCAACGCATAAATAAACCAGCATACGCAAAAAGACCCTTTGTCCTTTAAATCTTCAAATGTACTGTTACTCGTACTATAATAAAGTGCCATAATAAAAATACTTGTGTGTTATTGTACGTAGTGTATTTTATAGTACAAAGAATAAAAGACATCGTGTGCCAGCTATTGCGGCAATTTAATCTTTAGTTCACGTGTAGCGGACAGTTGCTTCAACCGCAACCCACAGGGGTAATATAAACTCTCAACTCTGGCTCGGTATATTTTTTCACATTACTAATTTACCAATTGAAGGTTTTGCTACATTTCCGTATGAAATAATCACGACTTAAATTACAACTTTCAGCGTAAAGGGCTAATGAAGATAAGCTCGAAAGTAATTACATAAAATTTTACACAAGACTACAAGTCGAGCCTTCTAAAAGCAGTAATTTATACCTGGAAAATTTCAAATGTTTGACATATTCAAGTAATAATAGTTTAAAAACTTCGTTAAATAAATATAAATAAATATAATTCATGTACAACTGAAGGATTTCATCAATATTATACATTCACCGCGGGTCAGCGGCTAAGGCGCTTTTCTTCAAGTTACTACTGTCATGGGCTCTAATCCTATTGCTGGATTACAACTGTCAATGTTGTGAAAATTTAAAGACATTTTCTCGTAAAACGTATTTCCGCTAATAGAAAACACAAATTGAAATGTATTAATTGTGAACATATTTTATTGAAAACAGATCTATCCTTGTGGAACAATGAATATTTATAAGATATTATATTCTCATTCATCTTATTTATTTATAAATAAAATATATTATCAACAAGATATTTCGGTATCTTATTTGCTGATTTATAAATCGTATAACCAAATATTACGTCATTTTTTAAAGCCTTTAAAATATATAGATATATACTATTTTACTGTTCCGTATATCTTTTTATTTTGTGAATTATTATTTTTGAAACTGTAACCATATATAGGTAAATCTCTTCCAGAAACTAATTCCTTTTAAGCTAATTTTGTGTTAAATAAACATCCATGATATTTAATCTCTCTTAAGTAATGAAACATTTAGAAAGCTTTTGTCTGGATTATAAATACGGCTTATCTACCTAAAATTTTTCCATAATTAGAGATTATATTTAAAAACATTTATACCAACAGTAAAAGATTAAAATTATGAACGCTTCATATAATTTACTCATACTACAATATTTCTTACTACAACATTTTACATTCAATAAAAAATTAATATTATTCATGAACAGATACAAATATAAAATACCCATTATATGGAATCAAAAACATAACAAATTTGATTTATTACAAAAATTATTTTATGTGAAAAAATTCTGTTATATTTGAGTTCGAATAAAAAGCTTTAAGCTGCTACTTTAACATGCCAGATTACAATTATAGGCGCTTATCATTAAGTAGTTATTTCATTTTTACAAGGGTAATAAGTATATTTTCTCTTCAAAAAATTTAAAGATAAATTACTCTATTACACTAGAATATAATGTAAGCTAATGATAATGTATCTTTCGATGAATTCAAACTATTTTATTTTTTTGTTAAGTCAGTTTTTCGTATCAAAACAAAAAAATACTTTGTAAGTTTGTGAGAGGGTTAAAGTATTATAAAATGATAAGGTTTTCCTGTGTAAGTCTGCCGTATTAGATAGAAATTTGTTTTATTTTACATACGCAAGCCATTTGTTTTGTTTGATCGGTTGGTTTTATCCGAGGGAATGGCAAAGCTCTGGTCGTAAAGTTAACAAGATCCAGTTAAGCGCAGCTTGTATGTTATGCTACCTGCCTCATAAAACTGTATGACATCCACATTCAATCTACGGGAAACGTTACAATACCGATCGGTAGGGGATGCTACCCCGCTATTTGTGGGGCGCGCGTGTCCGGACAGCAAGCGGTTATTGCGATTTCCCAGAGATAAAAAAGAAATCATCCCTTTGAAGAGCGGAAACGTGTAAAGGAAATCATAATCGCGATATAATCCCTGGAACTCTCTTAAAGTTTGCAGGAAAGAGAAATATTGGTTTTTGGCTGGGAATAAAGAAAATGAAAGATTACACAAATATTGACTTTGGGTTTTCGGAAACGATGTTTGGTTGTGTATTATCTATCAATAAAATCATAAATTCTGACGTTTTAAGCCTAATTTAAAAATTTAAAAAGGCTCTTATAAAATATGAGTGCGTTTTATTTATTTGAAAAAAATATTCTATTCGCTCTTTTTGACTAAGAAATAATCATACAATCAACTTTTGTTTAAACTATACATAGTCAATACCACATTTTAATCTTTGAACTATATTAATTTCATTTTTTTTCATAAGTTCATATTTAGGCTGCTATTTATTTAGGCATTATAAATATATGTATATATATATGTTTATATATTTTTTATGCTAATTTCAGACTAAATCTACAATATAAATGTTATTTTTTTTAAGGTTTCTTAGTATAAAACTATATTATCTACGTAAAGAAAATGATTTTAAATACTTACCGCTATGGTCAGGTATCCATTTAGTATTATTTCTGTGCAATTTCAAAATCATTTACTTATATCCAACAATCAATATAGTTGTAAAATTTTAATCTAACTAATTAAATCAAAAACTGCATTACATTGTTCATAACACCACTATATATTAAAGTAATTTAGTATTTCACATATAGATAATGCTCGCGGTATTTATATATTTAAAATGTGGTATATTTATATGGATATATATATATATATATA
>JAGVSQ010010767.1:0-12688 GCA_022683975.1 Rhyacophila evoluta
CCGAGGCAATCTCGTTAAACATCACCATTGCCCTCCGCATCGGCATGACTACTGGATACTAATGGACAATCAGCCCTGCATTTTTTTAATCCGATCAGATGGGTAATCGACTTCGTATTCTCCGGGTTGCTAGGCGCGTAGGCTACTAACTACGCTTACCGGGAAGACATTAAACAAAATGGATACCGTTAAAGCTTTTTAAAAAGCTGTATAAAATGTACATTATATTTTTCATCGTATATCATATACTTGTATTTTTTAAAAGCGAGTAGTAAGTCACTTAGCAGAAAACTTTTGCTTCTGACAGAGCGGGAATAACGTCAGTTTTAAGTAGATTTCAAACAAAAATATAAACCCTTGTCCAAATATTTAAACAAGAATTGTACCTGTTTCTGTTTAATTAAAAGGTGAAAACGAGAAGAGTAGAAAAAACCTGGATTTTCCGCGCGACTGTACAGCAAAGCAAACAACGAAGGAAAAAATACGGCAAGTGGAAAAGGCTTTTTTCCATCAACAGCCTTTGGGGGTAAGTAATAACATGTTTGTGCGATTATTTTTTATTTATTTTTATTTTCAACGCAGCGCAGACAAAACGAGTAGTACGGATTCTATTGTAGGAAATACAAATGCGGATTGTGTTTCACGTCTAAGATAATTTTCATTCTTTGAATAATTGATAATTTTTTATTAGTATAAATATTATGGTTTAATATTTTTATTCCTTTGTATTATATACCCACGTTTTTGATGGTATTACAGTATTAATCTCTATATCTATAAAAACTATCATGTAGATTTACTAATTTTTTTTCATGTTCCCTTCGAGTACACGTTGTGAAGATATCTACTCTAAGTATATTGATTTCTGAGCAATTTGGTTTTCATTTAAATGCTGAACCTTGCATTAAGTTCTGCATCTTCAGTTGATCATATGTAGAAATCAAATCAGTAATCCCCGGTTCAATGTAATATGTCCGATTTAATATATAATTTCAAAAATACCTCTTTTAATAACAAAATTTACAAACTAACTTAATAACAAAAATAACGGAGCTTAGTAGTTCAAACTTTAGTTTAATGCAAACGAATATAAAAATAAGATAGATAAAAAAAATTGCAAAATCTTACGACCAGCGAAAAGGTCTCTTCTTGACAACGCTAGATATTGACAGAGTATAATTAGTTAGTCTCCCCGGTTACCGTAGTTAGTAGCGTGCGCGCCTAGCAATCCGATTCTCCATCTGGTCGTATTTTATAAATCTGAAAATGCAGGACTGGATGTCCGTTGGGTTGAGCATTTGTCTGACAAAACGATTCTCGTGAAAAATAATCTATCAAGGCGTCTTCACATTGCGGAGATCCATATCCTTTACTTTCGGAGTGGATTTCTTCACACTATGTGGATACATATGCTCTATTTTGGGAGCGAACATGGTACAAAAAAATATTATCAGGACGACTCGTACAATGTTCTGAACTATTTTATTGTTTGTAGAATACATTTTTACATTTGTACATACAGTTATTACGTTTAGATTTACACTGTTTTGTTGTATATATTGATAAAAAATATTTCAAAATAAAACAAAAATGTTACAAAAATTAAATAATATTTCAAGTGATAAATTATTTTAAAATTAAGAAAATGTATGTACCAAATAACGTGACAAAATTGGTGTGAATATGTCAATTATTTTATTGTACACAAACAGTGCTTTAAATAATACCACTGAACACATAACTGAACATGTTTTGATTAAATTAACGTATTCTAACAATAAAAACACTCTAAATATTCTACGATTTTGAAAAACACCATAGCAGCCAAAGTATTACGTAAGGTTTTAAAATATTTAAGCTCAAATTTTAGTGAATAAATACTTAAGTAAATCTATCGTCTTTGTACAGAACTCTTACACAGTCTAAGTAACAGAAATTCAAACTACAAAATAGCACAAATTGACATTTCAATGTTCTACAAAAAGAATCAATCGTTAAACGAAAGCATTGAAAATTTCAAGTTGACATTATTTCAACAGAGTAGTAACCTTAACGTTTCTACGGAGTCATAAAATAAACTGAAAACCAACAGAAAGTATGTTCAAAGATTTATTCAAATATATTGCGAAATGTAACTCCGGATTCTTTTAGACATTTCCCAATTCCTGAATGAAATTCCACACGTTTTCTATTTTCACATGTTATGTTATTTTAGGTAAAATATTTTCCTTTTTTTTTTAGAAATTCTCTTTTTTCAGACCAGATTTTTCATGATTTTTTTAACTAATAAAAACCAACGTATATGCTATTTTATGTTTTACTGAGAAAGCATTATCATGCCATGAAATATCATTATTTTAACTATTATTAATTAAGTAAAAACCTTAATCATCAAATTTTATTTGACCAGCGCATTTGTAAAAAAAGTAATTTTTATATGATAATACTTTCCATTAATGTATACAAATGTTCTTTAAAAGCTTAAATTAATTGTGAAAATTATTTTTTATATTATATACTTATTTTATACGAATATATAAGTAAGTCAAAAATCAGGAATTCGTGTAATTTCAAAATTCCAATATAATATCGTATTATGGCATAATTTTCAGTACATACTTTTACTGAATTATCATTTTTTTTCTAGTACAATTTGTTATAGTATTTTTAATTTCTCTAAATATCGTACTCTATGAAAATATGTTTATCTTTCAGCGCTGATCATATAAACATAATTTTCAGATTAATTTCGGTGTAAGGCACCTGTAAGAAAAATCTCCATTTCCACTTACACATTAGCTATTTATTTTAACGGTATTTTGTATCACCTAAGCTTTGGTCAATACCTTATTGATTCTTTCCCTATATTTAACAAGAGGACACTGGCTATTTTTTTTTCTTAGGACATCTGTTGACCAATGGAACTTTAATACATGCAATAATAAAAGAATTACTGTAAAATAATGCATAATTTTTATTATTGAAAGCTTCCACAGCTGTCGCGATATCATTTTTTTTTAATTATGACAAGTCCTCAAATATACAGAAAAAGATGTTTCAATACTCATTTAATACTTATTTTTATATTTGTCTCCCCGATAGGGTAGAGGTCAACGTACGTGCCTAGCAATCTGGAGAATACAAGTTTGATTCCCTATGTATCAGATCTTTAAAAAAATCCAAAAACACAGGACTTGATGCCCATTTAGTTGAACAATTCTCGGGGAAAAAATTTGTTAAGATGTCTTCACATTACGAAGATCCATATACTCCACTTTCGGAGTGGATATCTTCACACTGTCTAGATCCATATACTCCACATTATGACCGAACATGGTGTGTTAAAATATATTTGTAATAATACTTATTTATCAAATTAGATCCTGTTGGTTAAATTGTATTTTTTCAAATTTGTTTAAATCGCCTACTGTAGGTTACGAATTTAAGTAGAATACATAATAAAATTAAAAACTGACTGTAAAAAACAATATATGAAAATAAGGTTTCATACTGTGTAATAAGCAACATATTGATGGATATGATTTACAAAAAAATATATATACTAATCATATTTTTAGGCTATAATAATTACATAATAACTGATAATACTACAATAGATAAATATAATACGTTGTATAGTAAAAATTCCTCGAATGAATAAGCCTAAGCTGTGGAAAATGCTACCTTCTCTCACCTTCACAATTAAATTATTGGAAAATTCCCAATCGATAGTGTAAAGACTTTAAAGTAAAAGGAGAAAATTTACGTTTTCACGTGTTCAGTATCGCTAAGTAGATAACATTCCGCAGCGAATTACTGGCACTTAGTATACGCATGAACAAATACTGTTCGGCTGAGAATTTTTAGGCTCTATCAATTCGTGAGTTAAATAACTGAAATATTTTGATATCAGATGTTACGAATATTATACCATTATTTCTATACAGTGAGAATTTTAAATAGTTTAAATAAGTACTTACCTGCATTGTCAGATACGTGATATACATCTCAATAATCTAATTTTCAAAATACCTGTCACCACTTAGAGAATTACATAATATATTTAATTTAACTTATGTATAATAGGACAGCAGCTGGATAGTTGAATCGAATATTAATTTAGGGTAAAAGCTTTGTGTTTTTATTCGGTTCAAGTATGATTATCTTAAGTTTTTTCTCTCTGCCGAGGTGAGCTTAATTAGCTATGTAGATAAAAGTAGCCTAAAATGGACCGTTTTGTAGTTTTTACAAGATAATTCAAAAACAACGCATCAAACCAAAAAGTTTGTTCGGTAATAAGTTATAGAACTTAAAATTATGCATAAAATGAGTACCAACATAATATATTTTGGTGTAGTAGTATAAGTACCAGCTCATTTCAAAGTTATCAAAATTCTTCCTCTTCCTACGTTGGACGAAGAAAACATTTGTTATTAATAATTAATCAATTATTGATTTACTTGCGCGCGTTTGTTTCTCTTTCCATTTTTTTAGATTCATTTGAGTTGTCTTCTTCATAATTCAACTAAAACATCCGTCACTACATCAGTTTCGGTAAGGGCGTTAGTGCACAAATGGTCTTTGCAGCTCCCATAAATCGTTGAGCAGTTAATTTCTGTTTTTTCCACAACAACAAGCTGCTTTACATCTGTTTGTATATTTGAAAGATTTAGTCATTAAAAGTTTCTGAATAGACGATTTTTTGATAGCTGTAACTGTAGACAGGTGATATTTGGTAGTTCTGTTGCTTAGAGCTGGTTCATCAACTCTGATGAAGTAGTTCATTCAAGCTGAAAAAAGCGGAGATTGGGATTCATGTTCACGACTCTGTTTGAACAGATTTTTTAAACTATCATAATGCTAACGAATTCTTAATTATTTGTTAAAACATACGCTTTAAATATTTAAATTATTTAAATTGAAAAAAATTTACACTTAAGCCATACGAAATAACTACAAATTTGTTTGCATTTATTAACTTTAAGAAAAATGGTGAATCGTAAATAAATGCTTTCACATACATTGATAGCCCAGTTGCTTACTCTACTTTTAGTTTAAAATGGCTTACCATCTTATTGCATCATAATGGTGCCATGAAAACTGCATGCATGACAGCTGCGCACATTACAAGTACTCACATGAAAAGTGCACACATAGACAACTGCACGCACGAAAAATGCTCACATGACATCTGCGCACATATTAAAGTGCTCTCACTAACGCAGAAATTAATATTAAGACATTTTATACTTAATTTACGTAATTGTAGTATAGGGAGATTTTTATTTCAATGATGATATGGTTGTCTATGTGTGCGCTTGTCATGTGCGCAGCTGTCGTGTGCAGTTGTCTGGTTACCCATCATAATATATGCATGTTCTGCATTAATTTGACAACTCAAAGTCATTTCAATAAATATATCGAAAAACACCACAAGAAAATACATGTTGCATGCTGGTCTTAGATTCAATATAAAATAATTATTTGTGTTGATATTTATCAATGTTTTTATTTTACAGTGACATTTTAATCATCACTTTACAATCGATATATTTGGCGAATCAAATATAAGTACTGGTCATTCACTGTCCGTTACCGGGTAAAAGGTATTAAAAACGAAATTCATGAAATAATTTTAAAATTTTATACAACGTTATTTTGGTGTACAGCCTTTTAAAGGTAAAATTGTCTGGAATATTCAACTTTTTCATTATTCTGAGCCTTTGAAGATTTTTTTCGCTCGCACCGTTTGCACCCTTTCGTGCTAGACAGCATGATGTAATTTAAATTATATAAAAAAATACGCTTACAGCCAGAATAATTACACGTTTTTTTTGGGTGCCTTGATATTCAAAGGATTTGAGACCACAAAATATACGACAAAAAAGCCGGCAATATTCAGTGAACACCCAAATTTATATGAATATTTATAATCTTAAAAAGAATATTTTTTAAATTTCTATTTGCTACATTTATGAAGTAAGTTTAATTTAATTATTTTTCATAACTTTTTCAAAAAATGATAAATAAATATAAACTATAAATAAATTTAAGTGAATATACCCTTTACATTGTAGACTAGACAATATTTTTTCATTAACATTCACGTAACTATATTATATTGTTTTTACAGCATTTATTACATAAATTGCTGAAAACTACGTACTTATTTAGTTCAATTAATAATAATTAGACTAAAAATGTTACCCAAACGAACAAAAATCCTTCTACACATCGTGGTATTAATTATATGATTTTATATTATATAGATACACATACAGGACCAAAACAGGTATGAAAACGAGACGGATGTTTTACATCGCGCAATATTTCTGTATGACCTTGAAAGAATTGTTACTCAGCGAAAAAATTTATAAAAATGTAGCTGTTATAGACTTTATTTTTAAGCCACGTTTGCCCCAAAGTAGAGCATGTGGATATACACAGTGTAAAGAAATCTACTCCGAAAGTGGAGTATATAGATTTTCGCAATGTGAAGACGTCTTGACAGATTATGTTTTACGAGAATCGTCTGTCAGATAATTGCTCAACCTAATCGGCATCCAGTCCTGCATTTTCAGATTTTTAAAATCCGACAGATGGGGAATCCAGCCTGCATTCCCTGGATTGCACGCAAACTATTTGTTATATAATTATTATTTATTTGTTTTAATGAGCATAGTTCCGACATGTCATTCTTCAGGCTTTCTATATGCAAGAAACGTGTATCTGTCTTCTAAATAAGAATACCTTTTTTGTTTGGTGCTACTCCGAGATTTTATTTGGATCGAATACAGTGAACGATAACAAACGATAATCTTACGATGCGTTACGAAATGATAATCTTTTTAGTATTTAATATTCACATGTTTTTCACACTTTGAATACTAAAAAATTATACGTCGTTTTTTTAATAACAGCAATAGTTGATGACGATAATTTTGCATCTTTCTTTCTTTATTAAAAAAATATATTTTATTTTATGAACAGAATTTTTCTTTTTAATTGTATACAATGTTATTTATAAATAAAATGTGTATTATAGATGATTAGCACTTCTCACTAGGGTTTTAGGATTCAGTATAATAATTAAAGTATTTTGAAACTTCCATGAAGTTTACACATAATACATACTATTACGTAACGTGTTAATACATATTTACATATTACGTTATATCAGTACGACATTTATAGCTCTGAGGTTAATCGAGTTGCCGAAGCTTTTACGACACTGAAACGGTCATGAAAAAGCTTCATTGTTGACTTTGACCGACAAAATTTTCATTATTGATTTTTAGAAGAGGTGCAAAATTTTGTAATAATATCTACCAAAAAACACTTATTAACTTTTAATATTTTACGTTATTCATATGATCTTTGCAGTACTTTTAGTGGTATGTTATAAACATGTAGGAACCGTTTTGAGACCAGAAGACTTATGAGTAAAATTAAGAGACAACAAAGAGCAGAAGCAAACAACAAACCATACTAACTTATGATGGCAATTACTGGAGACCTTTACCCGGCAGTATACTCGCAATGCAGCGATGCTGTAAATATGCGACAAATGTTTTAACTATGACAAAAATAATAACGAAGCTTTACATTTTTTATAAACAATATTCATTTCGTCTACTCAAAAGAGGTCATTAAATTTAAAAAACACAGATTTTCATTTTTAAATGTATTATAAAGTTTATTTTTTATAATACAAGCAGGTGAGATGGCCCTCTGCTTGCTATTTTTAACAACCAATATTAAATGAAAGATATGCATATAATTTTAATATTACAGTATGTTAATTATATTTTTGACGATATTAAACTAATTATACAAAAATATAAACCTTTAAACTCACTTTGATACAACGCAATAATTAAATTTTACCCCATAAAATAAATAATAAATACTTATCCAATTAATGATTAAAAATCTACGGTTTGAAACTTAAAGCTTTTTTACTGAATTTGATGAAAAAATTTCTAACTTCCAGTTTCATTTTGTCCATGAATTTCGAATTGGTCGTTGTAAGGATATGCTCCACATATAGAGAGGAAGTGTTTTATAGTATATTCTATATTAAAATTGTCAAATTAATAAGTTTGAGCATTGCGGTGAAACAAACATTTCATTTCATTTAAGTGAAAATCTTTCACTGTAGATATCTATAATATATAAAACTCATTTCGAAACGGATATTATATAAAAACGAATCAGCGTTTACTCAGTAGAACTTTACTTAATGTAACAAATTAACTATTTTTCTTAAAATACAACTCTACTATTTTATCGATATTTTATAATTCAACCACTCTTATTTCTTTAATTCATAATTGAATATAAATATTCTAAAATATATTATTATAACAAAAATACTTAAGTATGTGCATGATTATTGTAAAATATATCATTTTAGATAATATTCCACCTTTAAAACATCACTTATTTGGCGTCAATTTTAAATTGGTCCGAATTGTCTATCACAACCCAACCAACAATTAAAATAATGGCAAATGTACCTATAAAGTTAGTTTAACAAATTTTAGGGCACAATCAAAAACTGTCCGTCAAATTCGGCATCAAAGTAATTCGCGCTAATTCCATGTTTCACTCCAACTCAGTGTGATCCCTCATCAAACAATCCAAAGCCGTTACCAGAGAGAAAATTTCGGATTAAGCATCCGTCCACGCTAAAGTGAAGCGATGAGTAAAAACGACAAGCGACTAAAATTGCACCGACAATCCATCAATTTTATTTGACACGTTTTTTCTATTCACTTCATAACTCCCTTTTCTCTGTATTATTTGCGCCATCTCTACGTCCGATTTTATATTTAATACAAGATACCCATATAAAAGTTCTTTTTATTTATCATATGTTATAAATTTACCATGAACAACATCAGCAAGTAACAGCCTATTTCTGGATTACGAATAATGGGACAAAATCTGTAAATTAAGGTTAGCTTAACTTCTATCTACTACCTGACATATCTATACAACTATTATTTTGACGTATACCATGGCATAATCAACGAAATCCGCTCTTCAAAATACTAGAAATAGCTCAGTATAAGCTTTTTATGACTTCAGTTGCACTACAGTTTGACTGATATCTTTTTTGACAAAACGTTTAACTGTCTAATATCAATAAATAACGTATTCTAGATAGCGAATATATTGGGTCACCTTAAAAATTTAGTCTCGATAAAGTTTTTGCCTGACGTTACCTGACATTTTTAAACAATAAATAGCTCACATTTTTAATAAAAAAATAATTTTTGTTGATTTTTTACATTTCTATCAAAGTATTGTAAAGATTTTTCATTAGTAGATTGCATGTATGTAATAAATAAATAAGGACATTTATATCTATCTTATTTCATACATAATCTATTATAAGTGTAAAAAAGTAATACATTACGAGATATAATTTAAAAAATAAAGTCAAAATATAGTATAACAGCCTAAGTTTTTTTATGTGAATGTTTGACGTCAGTAAATTGTTTTTAAATTTTTGTAGATTTGTCTTTTAAGTAATATGTAAAAAGCTTTACTTGTTAAAAATAATTTGTTTTACGTAGTACAAAAATAAACAGCAAGGGGAAAACTTGTAAAATGCCGCTGTTGAGCTTTAAACAAAACGCTGAAAACTTAATTTCATCGCTTAGCTTTTGTGTATACATAACGTTATGGAGTGTGTCACGGAGTATGGGAAACCCCTCAATGCGAATTCTTCTGCCTCTTGTCGCGCGACGTTTCAGAATATTCCAGCAGGCTTTTCCGGGGATTTCTAATCTCAGCTCGTTACTCGATCGTGAATATACTATTCGTCCTGTGATACGCGCTCCTCTTTCGTGACATTCAAGTTGACTTCAAAATAGAAATTAAAGCTCTGAATACTTTATTTCATTTTACTCTTTAAATTAATACCCCCTGCGCCCGCATACGTCATGTGACGACGTTTATTAGGTAAATGCTTCTAAACTTCTTAAAGTTTAAATTTTCAGCCACTTATCGAATTATAGTCTTTTAAAATCTCTACGTAAAATATAAATTATTATAATATGATCCGTATTTAAATATATCTATAATCATATCCTATATTCTTAGCATCTCCCCGGTAGCGTAGTTGGTAGCGTAATCTGTGAAATGCTGGTTTGATTTCCCATCTGTCGGATTTTTAAAATCCATAAATATAGGACCAGATACCCATCGAGTTGAACAATTGTCTGACAAACATTTCTCGTAAAAAATAATCTGTCAAGACATCACATTGCAGAGATCTATTCACTCTACTTTCCGGGTGGATATCTTCGCATTATGTAGATCCATATGGTCTACCTTAGGAGCGAATATGGTGTAAGAAGAAGAAGAAAATTGTTAGCTTACTGCAAAAACCTTTGACATTAACATTTTACAAAAACCCACGGATATGAAAACGTAAGGCAATGGTCATGCTTAACAAAATTGCCTCTGTTATCAATATCTTCCACCCGAGTGAGAGTGATATTTTTTAATAAATGTTCGTTTGTAAATTTCTCGGTAAGCTTTGTTTATTCATCTTTCTTTTATTTTATTTACTGTTGCTTTCATTCGTTTTATCTTCACCATGTTTTATATTTTTATATGATTACTTAGTACTATTCACTGTGTTAGAGTTTTCGTTTATAATAATATCCATAATCCGAGTGTATTAATATGTTTTGTAACTTTCTCAACATGTGTAATATTAAAATATATGAAATCAAACGATGAACACAGTATAATAAATTATTTCAATGACTCGAATTCAAATTTAAATCATTAATTCTAGCTTTACAAATACTACATACATACATATATATTTTGTTTTTGTATTTTTATATTGGCTTTCATTAAAATATATTCAATTAAAAACATTCTTTAAATATGCATGTAAAAAAAGTATTTTAATTTATTTTTATAGCCCTCTATCAAAAAAAAAACTAATTTAAAAGAGGCTAATTTTTTATATAGATAGGGTTGCAGACCACCTAGGTTTTCATCATTTATTTTATTTTGCAAGTAGGATGGGAAATTAAATAACTTTTCCTTTTGATAAAATCAATTCTAATATTTATACACGTACATACTTACGATCATAATAATTTTAACGGTACTGTTGGCTTACTTTTTAAAGTTTCCTCAAGTTTACATCCAATAAAGCCTGACTACATAAACCTGCCGTGGCTATTTAAAACAGGCTTTCAAGGTGAAAAGTTTAAAAGTCTATTCATCCATGTTTCACTTATATTTAATTTTATTCATAAAGGAAATAATTAGAGCATTGCAATTATGCTGATGTATCTCTATAAAACACCATGACCATTGGAAAAGTCTCTTTTGATATATTATATAAAAAAATGTCTCCCCGATAGCGTTGTTGGTACTGTGCGCGCCGAGCAAACCTGGGAACGCAGGTTCGAATCCTCATCTGTCGGATTTTGAAAATCCTAAATAGCAGGGCTGGATGTCCATTGGGTTGAGTAATTGTCTGACAAACAATTCTCATGAAAAATATTCTGTCAAGACGTCTTCACACTGCGAAGATCCATATACTCCTCTTTCGGAGTGGATATCTTCACACTGTGTAGATCCATATGTTCCAAGTTGGGAGAAATATGGTATAAAAAAAATATATATAAAAGAATTAAGCTTTATGTGTGATTTTTTTAATGTGATTCTTATTAGTATTTGAACTTTGACTGTTTTTATTTATTTTTTACAGAATTCTTTCATATCAAAGATCGACAATTGGTCCAATGTAGTTTTTAACTATGTCAACTTCATTAAATAACTACAAAAATTTTCACAGAGAGATTTATCATAACAGTTGATTTCTTACCAGCTAACTGTTCAACTTACTGGTCATCAAACTCTGCATTATAAAAAAAATCTTTATTCAACTAAATAATTAGGAACTGTGAACTTTTAGTATCAAGCCGCACGGGACTACCAACCAGCTGCCGTAGAAACAATTAATAGCCATCCACTTATTAAAAAACTATAATGGTTCAAATATTATATCCATGTACTTTTTAGCGTGTTTTAAATGGATAGTTGTTAATTATAATGACGTAAATGTTTGAAATCGATAGCGTAATTGTTTCTAGATGGCAGAGCTAGAGAACGGATGTTGTTTTGGGGACATAAAGATAGCATACTAATCGATTGAAACTTATCTGAACACATTACATTTTTTCGCAGACTTTATCAGTCAGTTCAAAGTTATCTACCAGGTTAAACACTTATTTCCCTACTATTTCACAAGTAATTTAAATTCCATGAAAGTTTTTTTTTTTGGAAAATACACTGCAATTATGGAGAATATAGTTCTCCGCAATATGAATACTTAAGTATTTATTTTACGAAGATGTCAGACAACCAACTCATGGATTTTCTATTAATTGCTGTACGTCCTTAATAACTACTTAAGAAATCGAGAACATCAGCTGTTATTCATTCTTAAATGCAGGACTATCCTGCCAGTAGGCATTTCAATGCGTAAAGCAATGGTGATGTTTAACGAGATTGCCTCGGATGTTGATATTTTTTACGTAGGTGAGAGTGAGTTTATATGGATTCTATTATATACATTATTAGAACAGGGTCTGTCTAAATTACTTGGTAGACACTATTTTCTTCCTTCTGTATATATATATATATT
>JAGVSQ010010769.1:0-12687 GCA_022683975.1 Rhyacophila evoluta
TTTATTTATTTATTTCACATGCTGAGAAAAATACATAGTATTGATTCAAGACATCCACAACACCGTTAACATGAAGAGTTTAAATTTAATGTATATGAAACAAAGTAAATATTTAAAAGAACTATTGACGAAAGTATATGATACGAGATGGCAAAAAGAAGGTCTACCTGCAGATAGTTACACAGATCCTATTCTATAAATGTGTATAACAAAATAAATCTGCCTCATCGTACTCATTTGGAAAATATCAATTACTATGGCAATTTCGTCAAACACAGCTTTTCCCTCACTCTCGGTATCAATACTAAGATTGTAAACTATCACAAATTATATAATAATTAAATTGCATATTTATAAAGGCGTACAACGAATTATATTCGGATTAAATACAATTTTGTATATATTTAAATACTACGCATAGCAAAACATATTTCTCGTTTAAGACGTGATGTTTTCATCAATTTAATGTGTTTATACTACCAATAGTAAATATAATAATTATTTACGACACTGCGTAAGTACTAATTACATAGTCAGTCATAATCTTTTAAGATAACTCATAAGAAAGTATACCCGCGACCTCTTATAGATTTAATTAATCATGAACTGAAATAACTTAACAAGGTTGTTCATTGTAGCAAATTATTTTATTAGTGGTGTGCGACATTGATGTGGTTATTCACTCTATAACTATAGCGATTCTACAAGTTTTAATTTAGTTTCAATTGTCACCGTGTGAAGATCGCTTCTGGAAAGATTTTTTTTTGTTATCGAAAAATCTACTTTATATTTCATACAAAATAATGTTTTGTTTAATATATTTTTAAGTTTATTTAATTATTTATAAATGAATGCTTTGCCGAATATCAATATTTCAATATTTATATATATTTAGCATACTAAATGTATTTTGTTTGTTACATTCGCATTGGAATTTATAAATAAAATGAATCCTATCCAGTCCGAATCTAAAGCACACAATGACGCCTATCAATTCGATCACGGAGACAGTGAGAAAATAGTTATCATCTGATAAAAAAACGAGTATTACTATCTGTCTTCTTCGTTTTCTTCTATCATTGCATCCTAAGTAGTTATTATTATTTACTTGGCACCACGAAGAATTTCCGTCACTAGTTAATACTTAACGTTCTATTGTACTATCCAGTAGAAATATCAGTGAAATAATGTTGGTCTTCCGGGATGGGAAAATCCGGTTGGCTTGAAGTAGATATCAGACTGAAACTGCTTTAATACATCCATAAATCCTGGTCGATTCATGCCGGTTTTAGCACTCGACAGGCCCCAGCCGCAATTAAATTGTGAGGCACCCATGCCCTAGGCACAATCGTTTGGATTTTTTTAGATCTCACTTTTCTTGAATATTTATACCTTTGTCCAGAAGTTTATAGTTTCTTGTTTTTTTAGGTCTCGCGCTATCTTAATAGTTTCTACTTTGGCAATTAGGAGGTCCTTTAATTGTGAGGCCCCAGGCGCGCGCATGGTGTGCCTATATGTAATCCGCTACTGACTCAGGTCCAATGTTGCGATTTCACTCTTGTAGTGGTTAATAGTTTTAATGTGTTCCATCAATTAAAACACAACGTTGTTATTTAATTTATTTTAGGAAATCACGTAATGCACTGACCGACATGGAACTTCACCATTGATGATTGAAATGTTGAGAGGCATTGACGTAAAACGTTTGTATAATAGTGCATTACGTACATTGATTTCCATACACTTATTTTATATTTAATTTAAAGTATTTTGTTCATTTAAAACAACTAAACGGTATCTTTTCATTCCAGTAGACAAATAAATAATTTTTCAACGCAGGCGAGTCACATAATTAATTATCATCATTGTTATTGAAATATTGTAATCGTTTGAAAGAATTGAAATTTTTAACATAGACCATAAAAATGAATACATATTTAGCATATTATTGTATCGTATAGCACGATTGTTTCATTGTATGTATATTTATCTATTTACTATACATTCACAGTGTTTGCTATTTCTCGAATATAGGGATATAAAAATTGTAAATGTTGATTATTAAACAATTCACATAAATAAGCAGCAACTGATTAAATATTTACGTTTAACTGTTGTTTTTTTTATAAACAAAAGTACGCACACCTTATTGCACGTTTGTCTTCAGTATTCGAAATAAATACTTTTTTAGTGATTTATTTGATACGAAGCTATTTATAAATTTACCGCAATAAATGATAAGGAGAAATAGATCAGTATATTTAATGATTCATTCATTTTGTATGCATTATAAATAACTCGGTCTAAAAGCATTCATTGCCAGATTCATAGGCGTTATAGAAACGTTGCATGTATGATACGGTGCTATGCACACACGCTTAATGCTTACCAAATAATATTATACCATCCAATTCTTACACGTGCGTGTAAAATGCGAATCTCCAGAATGTGTAGATTTATCTTCATAAATTCATTCAAGTATTCAGTATCAACATGCATATTTGCCATCCATACCATGCGGTTGCTTTAAAATACATACGCTATTTGCATCATATTGTATAATAGTTTAAGTGCTGCTGTGCTACGTGATGATGCTAGGTGTGCCATGGTGCATTTGTCCAATGGAAGAAAAAATGCCTCTGAAAGTGTGCAAAAGTACACTATGGTGACAATTCAGCAGCTTGAAGCATTTATCAGTCAATGTTATATGTATATAAAGATACAATTAAAAAGACATACAAATATCGACATCTTCAGAGTCACTATGCTTTTCAAGTTTATTTGACATTTTTGGGGTTAACAAAATAAGTCTTTCAAGGAACTGAGAAGAACACCAATGCACGCAATTCATACGGCCAAAATAACTGTATTGATATAAAATAGAACTGTCAATTTCGAATCAAAAATTCAGTTTGTAAACAGGAAGTTTGCCGCATTTTATCGATGTTTTGATGCAGTTCAAAAATACTGAAAATATATTTCTTTGTTTTAACAACACATTCATTATCATAGTAAATGTATAATATATTATCATGTATTAGTGTTAACATTATTATAAATGACACTGATATATTACATGAGAAATGCTTCGAGGCATTCGAGTGTAAAGTATTTTTACCTCTAGTGTGCCGCAAAATTTGAAGAAAACGTCAGTGTACCGTGGAAGACAAAAGGTTATGCATCACTGGTTTAAGTAACTGTAACACGTATTTCAATTATTAACAAGTTTTCAAACCTATTTCCCATCATCATCACCATTTCGTACTACCCAAATCTAATAAAAGTCTCCACCTGCTGGTTCCATTCATCTTAGTTCTATACATTTACTGTCACATGAACTTGTCTATTTTGTCGACCACTACCTGTCTTGTACCTCTTGGATGATAATCTTTGTTCAAAAATTATCTTGTTACTTTTCTATATGCTATGTTTATTCGTAATTAAGTTTTTTTTTAATTATATCACATTACTTTCATGTATTCGATGTTTGAAATCATATTCAATTGGTTAGCTCCTTGTACGGGCGCGCGGTGTTCAACAGAATTATGTTTTCGTGTGTACATATATAAAATACGAAATATACTCTTACGTAAAATATTTATTTGTAAATCATTGAATTTGAAAGAAGGCTTTGTATAATGCGATTTAAAAGGTATTGTTAATTCAATTTGTTTTAAGATAACGGTTGAAAAGAGTTTGAAAATCTCAATAGTTGAAGACGCACAAGAATTTAATGAAATGCCACTGTAATTGATTTAAATTGTTGTCCTATGCCCGTAATTGAAGAATCTGAAGCGATTTTGGATCTATCTGGAACTAAACCCATTATTTGCTTCGCTTGGCTTTAGAATGAGCAAAACCAATTGTCTGAAAAGGGGACGAATTTAATTGAAATCCGGTAGCTTCAAAAATAGCAAACGTTTTTAATCTACGTACGAAATAAACCATTATCGTTCTTTCGAGCGGAAATACATTGTTCTCCCAACGTTGTGGAAAACGAAGTATGATGTTACATGGTTTAAATTGAAATTGATTAATTGAACAGTTCACTTCCACCCGAAGGACTAAATGATATCCTTTTACGCCATCAATTAATTTCTAATGTGGGTTACGTTCAATACTCCTGTCAATAACCAATCAAATTCAATGAATTCGGACAAAGCGATGACCGAAACTTTGTGAAACTAAATCCCGAGGGTAATAGTTTTGAATATTTCAACCCTAAAGTTATCATGTCACATTAACTTGTAATTTTATAATAATATCTAACGGTTTTTAAAGTGAGATATTTAAGCAGAAGATAATTATATAAAAATACAATAAAAGATATAATTGATACAAATATCTGGAAAATAATTAGAGCAAAGGGTAAAAAGGCTAAAGATTAAAAACACGCAGATATCAATAGATTTTCTGGGCCAACTTGTGTAATAAATCATTAAAACTGGATACTCTTTGCTACTTATATATTTTTACAACCAATATCTCCAGGAATGAATGATCCCTGCAGCATAAACCTGTCAAAAATCAAAAGAGGCGCATTTAATCGGTGACATTGAATTTTAAACTATATAAAGTTAGGTAAAAGACTAACTCTGGCCGATACTCGATTATTTGTCGTGATAATATTTATATATGTATACCAATTAAAAATATGCATTTAAATTTAATAATCGTTTTATTGATAGATTCTTAGTAAGGTCCTAATGCGATAAAAAGTGTTTTGAGATAACTATAACAACGAAAAGTTACTTTTGCGAGAGAGTAAACAATGGACATGAAAAAAAAATGTGCAACCCAAAACTTCCGGAAACTGCAATAAAGGGAGACTGGAGTATTTTTTCTCCAAATTTAGAATTTTCAAATTGTTTATTGCCATGGTGATGGTATACTTTCATTACATTAGACTTCATCGCTTGATTTTGACTTGTCTGATATTAGTTTTAAGACATTTAAAAAGTTAGATAAATACGGTGGGTTTGACTGCTTAAATATGTAAAGAGGTAAATATATTAACTAAATATTTATGTAACGTGCGTTCTATGTTAGTTATTTTGAATTATAATATTGAGACTGTAAACGAATATATTTATGATATGTAAGCAAATTATTCTCACGGTGTATTCGCTTTTAGTAATTATGTATCCACTTGTGATAACAGTGTAATATACACGTCTATTAGCCAACTTAATGGGTAAACAAACATTTAAGTATCTTTGTATTATTGTTTGAATACAACAATGAGATCGGATAATTACGATTACACATGCAAAAACTTGAACATTTCTCAAACAAAATTTCAAAAACACTCAGCCCACGCTTATGGCAAGTGTTCAAGAATGGAAACGATTCAATCGGTTTGAGAAGAAAATGCAGCGAGATCGTAAACCCGAATACCGTAAAGACAACCAATACGACCGAATGCAAAGCAATCCATCTAACCGAGTCTGTAAATAAATCCTCTATTTTCATCTGTGGTATAAAACAGTGCTCCGTAACCTTTTATCTATCATGACACACTTGAATTTTTTAAAGTTAAATTTAAGTAAGATATTGACGGAATTTCTCATGTTTTTCTCGGAGTGGAGAAATGTACCACGGCATAGCGATTGGGTAGCACTAATATATAACACAATAAAAACAACGCGGTTGCAATGGGCGGTGATAAAATGTACAGCATGATTTTCTCACCTTGAGATGGTTTCTCATTATTATTTTATTGAACGCATAATATGTGTAATATTGAAAACATCGACTACATAATATGTACATCATTATATAACATTAACATCATAGCAGTAAATTAAAACCACTATCGTCTTTAGCACATAACTAATTCAGAACAATCTCACCATGCGTTTAAAAATTATATACAAATTTATAATAGTTAACATATTATACGTGGTTTTTACTATTATCATATTATAAACTAAAGTGTGGTTAATACGAAAGAAATTAAATTAATGAAATTTAACTATTCTGATACAGTAATGGCTTTGAGAAGTCGCCCGTTCAGAATTGATTAGTACCCGCGTTATAAACATTTAAAATCTTTAAAAATGAAGCATGTATTTATAAAATATACACACATATATAGTGTAATTATATGTATTCTTTAATATGGGCACAGTGTAAATAATTTAGATGATGCTGAATATATCCATACAAGTATTTGTTTTTCTTTATTGATAGTCTTTACTATCGATAGATTGTCACGGCTATTTATTTTATCTAATTAATGTGTGATCGTTTGCATAAATGTTTGACAAAACGTTATTTTACATATTAAGATTGTATCGATGATATGATTTTATTAAATTAATTAAGATATGAGTTGCATATTTTGTCAACATTGTCATCATTTTAAAATTATATAAAATGTAGCGGTGTTACGATATCAAAAAGCGGCTTTTCAAATTTCCAATATCAAAATCGATCAAAATAAAATAATATACAGACATGTAAACAACCTTTTTACGCTATGCAAAGATCATAAAACCTCTCGAAATGGGTATTTACATTATTCCGGATAGAAAAAAGTGAAAAAAGGGAATAAAAAAGCTCTTACCTTTTTGTGAAAGAAAAAGTAGACGCGGCCTATCTCCAACTTTGTGAGCGGTGTGAAAGTTTCTCAGTAGATGGTCGCACGCATTTTCATCCGAAGCACGTATGGTCGCAATATTTACAACATATAACTGAACTGTTTATCTTGATATTTTTCGCGGAATCCTTTTTTCGCCGATGTAGGTGCCGAGACAACGTCACCGCTCACGTGAACTCTCCGCACGCCTTTTTCTGCCTGAAACGTGAAATATTCGAGATGGTTAATCAATAATCCTCTTCAGGTAAATGCGATTTGCCTTTAAGCAGATTGTCTTTTATTCGTTTCGTTTTGTGCGTGAATAAATAGTATCGGAAAATAAACGTTTGCCAAACTGTATAAATCAGTCAAATACACCAATAGTATATTTGAGGCACCAGTTATATTTACGGACCAAAATAACATAATTTAAATTAGAACTTTTTCAACACATTTAATAAAATCTGTTGATAACTATAACCTTCCGGAAGTTAAACCTTTGCTAAGACATATTATATATACTTATTTTTGATATTTTTTCGACAATTACAGTAATCGTTCAATATTTTAAATTGTACAATAATTCAGCGGGATTTTTCAGTTGGTTAGATTTTTTTCACAATTTTTACTTCACGAAGAAAGCAATAAATAGATTTAACACAATTCTAATGAGTTATTGACTGTCAAATTTCACATAAAATTGAAGAGAAAAAAATGTAAGAAGCATTCAATATTGGAACAAGGTATATGTTGATGATCCTAGTAATTGTATAATACACGTAGATTCAAAAAGTTCATTCATAATAAATATTATAAAGAAATAACTAACGTTTACGTCTATATATGTAAACGTAAAACAGAGAGGGTCAAGTTCCTTTTACTTCTCAGTCATTAGATACTCGTCCAAGTTCATTTCCTGTTCGCAGTCGATCCCCAGAATGAACGCTATATTTAACACTGACGTTGTTTGCCAACCCCTAAACGAGTAACCTCAATTGTTTTCCCCCGTGTTATGCCTTTCGTTACACGTCATTTCACGCTGATTTACTATTTTTTTCCAAACAATTGAACGCGAGGGTAGAAACGTCATTTGTTTCATTTGAAGGACAATCGAGTCCTAATTGTTAGAAACCTTGACCCAAATCGAAAAGAACAATGTTTTTGTAAGATTTATCTTTTAATTAAATACAACGAACTCTCAATTATTCAGGGTAGTAATAAAAAGAATGAGAAATGTATTTTCAGCAATAGCAGATATTAAAAACTGCGTTAAAATTTTTTTTTCAAGCAGTAAACGATTGAAAAAAGGTTTACAGTGCTCAATCCTTTTGTGTTTTGTAACAGTGGCTGTATTTTTGTAAATTAAGGATATACCGCCCTTGTTCATTACCATAAAGGAAAATTTCAAACAATTCTCGTATTTTTAATGATGTTTACGAAAGCCATGTTACGTGACATATCCTCGAATTACCTGAGTAAAATATTTTTTTTGAGAAAACCCGAATATAGCTATCACACAGAAATACATAGTTTTTGAAACTTTACAGCCTACACTACTTTAGTCTTTATACTCAGCCTTAATCAGGTTTACCTCACAGCTTTTATATCTAGAAACGATCTACTTTAGTCAACTTGAATATTTGAATGGAATTATTAAAATAATATATGGAGATTTAAGTTACTAGACACCTAATTATTCAATGTAAATAAAATAAATATGTATTTAAAGAATCTTATTTGGTGAATAAAATATCTGAAGAGATAATCACGCTCGCCGTGTGACACTGCATTTTATATAAAAGAAAAACTCGTTCTTGTACCGACCAGATTAGATAGCCCGATGAGTCCATTAACTGGCTTAACCAACTTGAATAACTTTTCATGTTACATATTCTTGGACAATCTTGTAGGAAGTGATTAATATCATATTCTGTAGAACCACAGTAAAATCAAGAATATCTCAGAAATTATTACATGAGGCGTTAGTTACAAGCCATGCATACATGCTTTAAGTTAAAGAAACATTCTGCCGATATTACCTTACTGGTTAAAAGTGCCAAGTTTTCAGTTTTATGTACAAGATGTAATTCATCCATACAAATTCTTAAGTACGACTTTGATTTTAATAATTTGTTAGTGGCTGAATTCACAAACGGATAATCGCGAGTTCACAAGATAGCCTGAAACGACCATGTTCGTGAAAATTACGAACACTGCGCATAGTTTTCCTTTTTGAAGGAGGGGGCACGCTCTGGAATGAAAATTGCCTTCCACAAGTTTTCAGAGAGTAAACTTACTTTGCCAAAATGAGATTTGTTCGTATTTTTCGTGAATATGTTATCTGTTCGCGTTTGATAAAAAAAAACTCGGTTATGAAGAACTTTTGTAGGCCGAGTATACATTTCGAGATATAAAAGCTAATACTATTTTATTAATAAAAATATCCTTGACCGCAAAAATGTCGCTATGATTTGATCATACATGTAAATATAGTCTGGTAATTTACACAATATAATAACTACAAGGTACACAAGAATTACATCTACGTAAGTATATATTATATACATACAATAGACGCTTATGCGAATGAGTAACCAGTACTTCAAAATTTATATTAAAAATATCTTGTGTACTTTCTTGTCTACAACTAACTTTTATATACGAAGTCTTGCTATTGATTTTTGAAACTTTGTAGAGTAATCATGTGGTAAAAAAGCTTATAAACAGATGTTCCATTTCAAAGATATTACAAGACGTATTTTTCTCAAAGAATAAATAAACATTTTTTACATCCTGTAGAAATATTCCACTTAGATTCATTCCGTGTAAATAATTGCTTTTAATATTTAAAAAAAAACTAAATATAATAGTTTATATACAATATCTATATATATAGTGTATTTTTCAATGGTGAATGACTGAGATAAAAATATATTGTAAATTGATACAGATGCTAATAAGAAACGATGTACCAAATAAAATTTGTTCTTCGATTGGGCCCACTGAATGTATAAATAAGAAAGATACACATTCCGTCAATGGTTTAACAAAGTTCTTTCTAGAACACTTTTGTCACTTACTGATAGGCAATTTCACTTTAATCAAACCATAATATATGTTTGAAAAGACAAGAAAATCTTGGTTGTGGCAGGTAAAGCAATTTTACGTTTTTTAATGTACAGTATTTCTTTGCAAACGGTATTTAGTATACATAGTTTCATTCATCTAAATTCTTTCCAAAATCTTTGAGCTTAGATTGAATGTCCTGCTTCAGAAATAAATGTCGATGAAATACGAATGTATAAATTGCTAGCCAATGAATACAGTGTGGTGCTAATTTAATCGTTCGCCAAATCTACTTGCTTAAAAAGGGAAGCGCTTGATCAATCATAATATCCTGTTGAGTACATGTACCTCCCCAGGGCTCTCTGACTGAATTCGCAACACGCCACGATTCACATAACCCAGATGCGAAATTTATTGAAACTGCTCCCGAGGGCTTAAGCACACTCTATATGAAATCACTCGTATAATTTCGTTAAAAATATTCTCTATTCGTATAGCAAAGAGAAAAATTCTTACGTTCGGTACTATACCGATACACGGTGATATAGCTTAAAGCTCAAGGCTGAAAGTTTAAAGATCGCGGCAAACAAGAATGATTCAATGAAGTTAAAATTGAATTGGTTTATCTTGATTGAAACTTATTAAATATTTAAGAGATATTTTAGTGTTGAAAATTGAAATAAATTACGCGTGTTTATTTTGAAAATATGATGATCTGATATGTTACGATTATAATTTAAATACAAATTTGTCCAATACATACTGTAAAAGTCTGTTAATTAAAATCTGTAAAAGTATAAGATTTAAAAAATTTCGATCGATTTGGCTATTTAAAATTCTAATACCACATGAACCTGCAATATATATATTTGCATATCAAGTCCCCTCTGAAATGCGTGTAGCATACTTTACGGTGTTAAAATTTATCTTGATATAGTGTGTTTGAAGGAAACTATTGTACACTTTTATATTATTTAATTAATCAATCTTTTTACACAAATGACATGCTTTTACTTGATGTATATAAATTAAATGAAAATAGTTATTATGTTCTAATTCATCTTCATTCACATCTTTAGGGAGTATATAAACACTATACAAAATCTTGAAGAACATTAATATTGCATTTGTTGCAAGTGTTGTAGTTTTTGCTAAATATGTTTTTGTAATCCAATTGAATTAAAGAAGAGGCAGGTTCTATTGAGGCTCTTCGCAGCACGTGGTTGAGCAGGTACAACATCGTGTGATCGTTGGAATATTTGCATATTTGTTTGAATTGAACTCTTAACGCGATTAATCCAACACGTAATCTGTGTTTGCTGTTCATACTGAATTAATTCAGAAATGTTGATTTTTTTGTGATAGAACAAAGTAGATTTAGTATATTTATGATTTTCAAGCCCTCAAAAATATAAGGACGACTAAAACATTTTATGGATAAAGATTTTGAAAACGATAGAAAGTTTTCTATTTGCATTATTTATTATTTTAGTTGAAAAAAGATCGTAGATACAAAGAGGACAAACAAAACAAATAAACGTGATTAAATAAGCCATGATTTATTCTTGAATCGATGTGTGCATAAAAAAAATCAAAATAAAACAAAAAAAAACTGTGCATACTTTTTATTTTCTTTGTTGTGCTTAATATGCTGTGTGAAGATGGTGCCATTCGAAGCGGCATCTTATTGTTATTCTACGGCGAAAGTCTAGCTCGACTACCTAATATTCTAAAAGCTCAGCGATTTATCAGTACGGCCGAATCAAACGCCCCGCGTCTTTGGGTCGAATTAATTCGCGTCGGAGTGTACGGTGTAACATGAGCGATATTTAGAATTGAAATTCTAAGTCACGAATCAAAGAGACATTTTCCTCTGGGGCGAACAATTTCGTGGGCCGAAGAGATTTCCGGCTATTTCGTGCCAATCTCCTGGAGGGCGAAACGAAGGACGAAAAAGTTTTAAGGCCCATTTTACGTGTAAATTGTTCCATCCTAAACCTCAATAAAATACAATCGCGACTTGGATTTTAAATGTTTGAATCTTTAAATTAATCGAAATCGCAGATCTTTTGCGAAGATAAATGCATTTTTCAGTACCATTTTTTTCAGTACTCAGTAATAGTTAAATAAAACTAACGTATTTAAAATCATGCGCGCTTCAGTGTCACAAATTGTGATTTCAAATCCCGAAGCTGACAAAAAATGGAAAATTGAAAGAAATGAACGGATATTCAATGGGCTGATCAATATTTTTGTAAAAAAACATTTCGTGAAAATCAATATAATACATTTATAACTATATATCATACATACACCGTTTTTAGTGAATACCTTCTTATAATGAAATCCATAAGCTTGTAAAATAATATTTTTTACTGACAGTGTATATCACTGGTGAATTATATGACGCATTGAAATGTAGGTGATGAATTGATACACTAATTATCCGGATTCGTTGTGAATCAGTTAGGAAGAAGTAAATAAAGTAAAGAAGAGAGATAACAAGTTCTCTACACTCTAGTTAACGATATTAGAATTCATAATACTTATATAACAACTGTTACGCACTACGTGTCACTATTTTACGATGGACATCAGTAACATTGTAACACTCATTAAGTTATTAACTTTATTCTTTTACGGGATTTTTTTCCATTTTAAGTTCCATAAAACAATTGACACCGTTTTGAACTGCTCGATGTATCATAAACGCCGAATTTAATTCTAATTGATGTCAACTATGGTTTACGACGTCCATGTATCTTTTTGTTGTATGCATGCCCTTTTAAGATGTGCATTAATATTTTTATTATTATTTAATGGACAGTTTTTCGACACTAAACTTTCGTAAAATATGCGATCGTGATAAATATTGTATTTTGAAATGTTTTCTGATTACAATACTGGTAAAAGAATGGGTTTTATAGGGAGATAAATAATGAATAGACTTCACCCGAAAGAGTTTCGAGAATACTAATCGAGAGAGTAAGCTCTGAAAATTCTATTTATTTACTTTATACATGTTGTAATATCACAAATTA
>JAGVSQ010010770.1:0-12687 GCA_022683975.1 Rhyacophila evoluta
TCGTGTTGTTAATGTATTAAACTTATAATTTGTAATATTACAACATGCATAAAGTAAATAAATTTCCTGCAGCTATCTTTAATATGATAAAAGTCTTCATATACTATCACGCTATAATCCTTTTGCGATTTATGAAATAAACATTTTAATGTTGCTCTACATTCTTAGTAATATAATCAAAGCTCGTTCTGGGATTATTGGAGCTTTTACATAAAATTATTGTTCCCAGATTTACAACTTTTGATTTTATAACAATATTTAGCTTTCCGTACTTTTTTAAAGAATTAAGGGTTGAGTTAATGGGTACTCTCAAAGGATATGGCCAGCATCCTGTAATTCACCTACTGTAAAATTTATGAAAGGAAATTTCGAATGTATAATTACCAAGGAAAATCATCGAAACAGATGTTTATGTTAAACGAAAGTTTAATATAACGCTTAGCGGGCCGTTGACCCCGGAAATGACTAACTAACCTCGGGTAAGGAAATAAGGCTTCGAACGGCGTGATAATTAATTATTTTGATAGAAAATGTGGCGGATGCTCAAGCCGGATTGTAAATATTTACACCTTTGGCTTTGTAAACACAATTAAAATTTAGATAAAAATACATTCTGCAACTTTTGTACTTAATTGTTCCACATTTTATATCGTTTTTTGCAATCATTTATTTCAATAGATTACCTGTATTTTAGTACATTATATATATTTTATACAAATAATTCCATTTATTTACGAGGTTAATTCGGATTTGCTAACACTGTTATTCTATAAGTGAACAGTATTTAAATTTTATTTTATTTTTCCAAGAATACTAATTGAAATTTTGTCATACTTCATGTAGTCCTTATAAATACTCCTATGATTTAAATGATATCATTACGGTATAAAAACGTTGATTAATACCAACAGAGGTGGTTGTTATATTAACTCTATCACCGGCATGTGCGTGTATGTTTTGCATCACGTTGGCATAATGTGTGTATTGTTGATTACTCATTCCTTCTCAGATGTGGCATCTTTTAAAATTAGATACACTGTCTCGATGTTTGAATTATACAATCACTGCCTCAAAATGTCGTCGCTTCTGTTTTCATCATTATTCTTTTCACTTCTAGAACTTTTCTACATTATTTGAGCTTTGATTTACCATATTACCGTTCTTGTAGCTATTTACATTCATTTATCTAGTAGATTTTGCATACTTTTAAATTAAAACGTACATTTTAACTGGAAGTTTGTCTTACAATGTAGCTTTTGGCGCGGTAAAAGAAATATTAGTAATGCACAGTCATTATATAAATGGAATAATAAACGCATTTTTTAAGAACTTAGACATCATATTGGGTTGTATGGATGGTTGGCTATCCACACAGGATGAATGATTTATGTTTGATCACGGAAAATCAAAAAGTAAAAAAAAAAGCTTTGATGGTACAGTGTTGGAAGAAAATTGCTTTGATCTCAGGATGGAAGTCAAGTCGAGTAAAATCACTTAATTAGAAAAAAAATATCATCCCACTTGGAATAAGAGAATTTTTCACTGATTTTGTAATTGATAAATTTTGCTTCTAAAAAGCTTTAGAGAATTTGACTCAGTAATAAATTAATACATGTCGACTAGGGCCAGTGAAGGGTTACGATTTTACCAACAGATTTTAATGACATCACATGATTTTTACGCCCTGCTACGTTATTAATATTCTAACATAACATATATCTCAATATTCTAATAAGTGGAATATATCGATCCACTCAGTGTGATGATGTCCGTCTTCAAAATGAAGAATATAAATATATATCTTCGCAGTGTTAAAAAAATATTTTTCACAAAAATTAGCTGTTGAACAATTTTTCAGCCCAATGAGCATCTAGTCCTGTAATTATGAGTTGTGGGAATCAGCAATGGTGGATTTGAAACCTCCCCTAAAGCAAGGCGAATACGCTCATTTCTGGGCTACAGGGGAAACTATAAAGTTTATAATAATACCTTGATTTTATATAAGATAAAAAGCTGCATATATGATTACGTAATTATCGTACTCTGTATGAAATGCATACTCTTATTTTGCTCTTAATTGCCGCACTTCATCATTGAATTTTCGCATAAAATATTTTAAGCTTTCATTGAGTGCTTTTTTGATCTAAAAAGCTATATAAAAATAAAATTATTTACTGACATACATATTTTTTATCCTTCTAGATAAAGCTTCAGTGAATGCTGAAAGGCAATATTCACAGATACATAACGTTGAAAAATGCGATACAACGCACTCTAGCTTAAGTAAAAATTTCGATATCGATTGATAAAGTATCTTTCAAACTGCAACTGACTTCTATATTATAAACTTCCAACATGATTTTAATATTATAAAACAGTATGTACAATTAAAATAAAATATTACTGTTATGTCAACAATAAGTAAACTAATGACGACTACAAGTACAGATGTTTGTGAAGCAAAAGGTTTGTAACAATACGTTTTCTATTACTTATCATTCGTATATTTTAAATATTAGAATCTCACTCAAATATCAACAAGAAAACAAATAAAACTAAATAATTTCTCACAACTATTATACAATATACTAAGTTTTTACATCAAAAAAATATCTTGTATTTTCATTATGGAAACATAAACAGAGATTTAAAGTAAAGTGAACGAAACTTTTAATTAAAATAACTTGAAAATCTTCAGTTTTGATATAACTGATAAAATATACAATAAAAATATACAATAAGTGTCAATTTTGTAAAAAGATTTTACTGTCGTATGACCCTACGTAAACGTAAAGGTTATTTGACATTTCTGATATTAAAATAAAAATAAACATCAGTAATTGATTGTCTAGATTTTTTTTTGTCTAGACTCAAGTTCTCGATATTTTTTAGCGAATTCTCAGATATTTTCCTACTCAATAAGTTCAATTATACATTTTTTATCAAAAGGAAGCTATAGGAATATTTATTTCATGAGTAGACTAATAATAGATTGAAATAGAAAACGTGTGTTTTGGTTGGTTCCCGACTGTTTCATGATTGCTTTTGTACAGGCTGGGTCGGATACAATCGGTAGGATTAATTTGGCAATTATGGTGTCATTCGAAATACTATGATCTCGAGTCACTAAAGAATGATAGAAAATTTTCGTTATACGAGTAATACGTTATATCCGTATAGAAGAGATGTAGGAAACATATGAGAAAAACTGATACCTCCTCCTGATGAAGTTGGTGATTTGTATCTGTTATTTTACCGATATCCGAACTTTGATCTGATAAGATCAATTTCAATTTATAATGGCATGAAAACAATTTGATGAATTATTGTTTAACGTTCTTAAACAGAAGATATTTTTCGGAAAAAATACATTCACGTATATATCAAACAAAAAACCTTTATTACTAACAAAATAAATTCTAATTAAATTAAAATTTTTGAAACATAAACACTTCTGATAATATCAGCAAACAATGTAACGATGAGTTGAACAATCTTTTTAAAATTTCTAGAAACATGCAAAGCTTGCTAACTTTAATATACTATATTGGTGATAAAACGGGGCTTTCAAAGTTCGTATACTGTTAATTTTAATAAACTTTCCTAAGCGAGTTTTCAGAATAATATTTCAATACTGCAATATTACATATTTTCAGAACCATTCCATAATTCATATTAAATTATTTGATACACTAATGTACTTTAAATTAAAGTAATATATTGTATTTAAACATAAATGATTTCATTTAATTACTATTGTAAATGAATAAGAGGATATATACTATTTCGATTGTTATAGATTTCACCAGCCACTTTATACGTTTTTTTTACCATGTCTGCTCCAAAACGAGAGTTTATATACTACAATTACACGATGTGAAGATATTCGCTACGAAAGTCGATTTTCTGAATCCCCGCAATGTGAAAAGATGTATTGATAGAAACGCGAGAACTAATTGTCGGATGAACGTTAAGCCCAAAGTGTATCAATTATTGATTTTTTATAAATCCAGCAGACTTAGAATCGAACCACTCGTCAGAATAAATACGTTTTGTCAGAATATATTCATTGAAAGACTGAACAGATTATATAAGACAAAAGACGATTTTTTTTAACCATATTATTCGATGTTATGTATTTCCACTACAACTATTTGTTCTTTCAGTACATAATAAGTGGTTTTTCCAGAAAAACTTAAGTGTCAAAAATTGTGGAATGTGAATGATAACTGAAGCACTGAAGCGATATTTTTTATCAGCCCTTAACTTATTTGCAGTAACTATTATCTTTTCGAAATTCACATTTATATTCTGATAACAATAGTTATTTTATTGTCAATATTCTATAAAATTGTCTTATCTATGAATGATGTAATTTAATAATAATCATCCTAAAGTTATGTTGCCGTTATACAAGTGGCTAAACATATTTGAATGGCTTTTTTATATATTTATATATAAATGTAAAAAACAATCAAATCAAAACCTTCGTTTTAGTGTGTCCCCATGGTGCAATTGGATTTTTCATTGTCAGCATAATAAAAAAACACATTACGTTAAGCCAAGGTAAAAGTGGAAGGTTTTGTATGTTTCCTTTGAGAGAAAATTCTAGGATTAAAATTACCGTGTAAGCATTCTCTAAAGAAGGAAGTATTGAACAAACTGACAATAGCTGAATAAACATGGTTATTTATAACTCGGTTATTGATAAAATTTATTGATAGCTATTTCTGTTGTAATATCATATAACTATGACAACTCAAAATCTCTATTTCTAACACCAATATCAATTGATGAATTGATGAATTGATCAATTTTTTTTACTTTAATGCGTGCATTTTTATTTCATTTAAACCAGTCGAATGATGTTTTTCAGCTATTAAACATTTTAAGCAGCAATGTTAAGTTACGGCCATCGTGTCTTTACGTTTACCCTAAATATTGAAGGCCACGATCGATAACTCTATTACTTAAGTTGACTCTCTAAAGCTCTCCTTTCTACTGATCAAATTTGTTGGCATCTTAGGGAGAAAAGCTTTTAATGTAATTTATATCATCAAATTTACATGAAACTTACGAAATATTTGAAGTTTCGGCCAAGTATGAACATATTCATAACACAAAGGGATAGTAATTGGATAATCATTGAGATATCGCCTTTCACTAGGATTTAGATTCAGCTATTATTAGTAATAATGAATTGGATTTGAACTGAATACTGACAGTTATAATAGTGACGCCCTCTTGGGAATACAGAGGTAATGGCGCTGTTTTGGTGGTGTAGATGTATGTTCGGTTCCATGACAACCACACCCATGACAACTGCACGCATGAAAAGTGCTCACATGACAAGCGCGAGCATAGACAACTCCCCGCATGACAAGTGCTCACAAGACATTTTCGTATGCATTGAATTGCTCACACTAACACAAAAATTAATTTTAAGACATTTTATACTTAATTTACACAGTACTTACTAAAAAATGTTTTGAGATAATAAGTATTTTGTGATTTCAATTTTAAATGTCTTTGCATGAGTGATAATAAACGTTTTTTTATTCAATTATTATGTTTGTATTCAATAGCTTTGAAATCTTACAATATATTAATGGAACAATCATATTTAAAAGTACTCGTATATTAAAAAATATGAAAGGTTAGAGATTTTTCGCAATATATATTTGTTTTTTAATGTAATGATTTTCCGCAATTGTTATAATAATAATAAGTGCCAATAGCATTATCCCTTGGGAGACGGATTTCCGAATTAGTCAGGGCTTATTATTGATGTTTATTGAAAAGATTTACCACGAAGAATGCACGTGGTCTTCCTAGAATCATTTAAAATCAGACGGATCTATCAAAACTACCTAGTGATCGGCATGGGAGATTAAAAATTATTTAACTTGCGGGACAGATCATTTTAAAGATTTTCAAAATTTCAAAATCAAGTTAATCAAATCTCTAAAAATATATCTGTGTTAAATATTTTTGCCAGAACAGTGACGATAAGTCAAATGGATCAAGCAAAATAACATATTTTCGTGAAAAATAACTTTTTCGAGATCAATATTCACATTTAACAGATTCTTGCACTTTGAACTATTGTATAAGCTTTAAAGCTAGTTATTATGGGTACAAATCCCAATGGCACTGGATTTACTTAATTCCAAAGATACGGGATTAGATACACAATGGGTTGAACTATTGATTGGCAAAGACTTTTCAGTCAAATATGTCCACATTACTGAGATGCGTGTATTTCACATCGACTGCGGAAAGGGAAAAATTAAATATTTTTTTCAAAATAGATTATATTCGATAATCAACGTATACAACTAAATACACTTTCTATCAAAAATTTATAAGTTGAAAATGCCGAATTAGTTTCTAAATTTAGTTTTTAAATTTGGAAAAAAATGCCCTGTGAAATCAGCAACCAGAAAAATGGCTTGCACCTAATCGATTATATCGATTTTTCTTAAATAACTTATTAAATTAATATCATATTGAATAAATAAAACACCAGTTTTAATATTCATACACTTCAAATTTGTGCCTATGTAATGTTTTGACATTGGCTCAAAATATTAAATTAACTTTTTTATGCCTCTTATATTTTTTTTTGTGTTGGTTTTGTTTTCCTATTTACAGTTGATATGTAAAGTTGAAATTATCACACTGTAGAGATTCAGATTTTACACATACAGAGCGGACCCAATCGGCATACAATCGGTTATAGACATCCATTGCAAAACTAAATAAGAATTGCGGTAAAACATTATGATTACATAGATGTATCAAATAATATACTGACAGACATAGACACAGACACTATCTATATAAATGATTTCCGATAATTCCGTTTTAATTAATTTATTTATGAAACCTATTATTTTTTTATTATATATCGTAAAATTATATCTAAATTAATAAAATTTATAAATAAGGCAAGTTGTAATCCGTCCAGTATTTTAACACATGTCCAAATACTCGATACCCTCGTCATGGAGGTTATTCACACAGATTTTCTTCACACGCCACTTTATATAACGTACGAGGTAAAGATTTATTATATACCCAAGAGCAACACATTCTTATACCTATTTGGTATAAAAACTCAAATCGATATATTTTTATCAGTTAAAATATACCAAATGAAACCGGTGTATATGGTATTCTTTTAAGAAATAAACTTATTTATTAATTATTACAAATACCTTGACACAATGGTGTTTCCCTTTTATAAAAACTGTTCTCTTTCATCTCATTACCAAAAATAATGATATCTTTTTTGTATCAATAGTAAAAAAAATCCAATGAAAACCCACAACAATTTGAAACGATCTGTTGATCAATTGAAAGTAACATCGATTAATCAAGAAGATCAACTGTTTTCTGTATGAAAATGTAATACATATTTAAAAGATTTGTTGCTATGGAAATAACAACACTTTTTTTAACTGTTTGAGTTTTGACAGCATACGTTTACAGTGACAACTAGCGATATCATAATGTGATATAATAAAAAAATAACGAAACAAATCTTAGCTGTACGAGAGATAAATTTATACGTGAAACTCCATCATATCCTATGAATGCTTAGTGAAAGTTTCAACCTGATCTATTATTCAACCCAACCGTCCTAGAAAACTTACGGTGAAACTATGGGATGCTGGAATAATTTTTTTGCCAACATTTTTTTTAGTTTAATTTATGTTGCATATGTAGATCAACAGTTTAAATATGACCACTTCGGAAGTGAAAAATATGCATTATCGCATTTTCAAAGATCGTGACAGAATTTTAATTTCATTTTTTTGCGTGAATTGATTACAAGCTAATTACTTATTGCAATTGCAATTAATCATTCATTTTGTCTATGTTTTATCTGTCATTAACAACCAAGAGCTCCTATCTGTCCTCCCAGTTTCCAGTAATTTTATTTAAGATATGCACCAAAAAGTATAATTGTTTGTCTTTCTTGCACGTAATCTAACTCAAGATCTTGCTAAAAGTATGTTTTTATACTTTCTTTTGGCTTTCGAGGGGAAAGCAATCGAGAAAAATTTCTTTTCTGAATATTGTAATCGAGCCCTACATTTTTTTTTCTTAAACCTTTTAAATCTAGCAACTGTGGGAATCAAACCCGCAATATTTCGCTTCCAATCTCGCATAATAACCTCATAGCTACCGAAGAGATTAAATCTATATCCAAATACGTATTCCCAACATATGAATAGTTACGAAGCTTTGAAGCTTAAATTGCTAGTCTTTTAAATAATTTAAATCAATTCACGAGCATAAATATTTAATTTTAGTATGTATTCTAAACACACGTGACCGAGAGGCTTTTTTAATTCCCCACAGTAAAGAAGCAGCTAGCTTTTTTTCCACTTCCGTCTAAAGGATTTAAAAATCAGGATGTGACCCAAATAGAGTATATTTTATACGAGCATGCCTATCGTAAACCTGTCAAAACATACGTTTATGTGTTCAAATGTGTTTGTTTGGGGTTATACATTATTATATTCTCTTCTATATCTATCCAAAAAATGATTAAATTATTCAGTTAACGTTTCAGAAAAAGCCTCCAGACTTTAAAAACGGAATGTAGACCATAGCGCGTATTAAGTTGAACTTATTTAAAAAAATTCATTTACTACATTTGAAACCCCGAAACCAGTAAAAAAAATATACTTTTTTATTTATCTATGATCAAAAAATAATTTTAATAGATAACTTAGAGTATTCTTCTTATATTATTAATTGAATATCGTTTTCAAATTTTAATTGTCTTAATTTCAAAACAATAATAATAATAGTGTAATTACACAGTATTTTTTTTTAGGAAACAAAGATAAAAAATATTTTTCAAACATAAAAACAATATCACATGAGTATTTGTATTCTTCTAATTTATTGGAAGATACGTTTTTCTGGGTTTCAATAATTTTTTTTACAATTAAATACACATGATATTCGAGTATAATTCGGATAATAAACAATTGAGTGGGATTAAGAAAAGGTTTAATCTTACTCAATCCAAAATAAAGTATTTATAACTAAAGAATATCTTGGATACCCTGTTGATTAGTTACTAAGCAAAACTTTTCGGTATGAACTTCAAATTAATATTAAAAATAACTTGTGAATTTTGCGACGCTTAGATAATTTGAGGAACATGAAACGAAGACAAGATTAAAGAAAACATTTTCTTATTGAACTTTTTTGCGACACTTAAAAATGAATGAGTTCATTAACCGATCTTTTGTTTTTTTTTTAAATACATAATGCCTTCCCTAAGAGCTTCTGCCCTTGAAAAGTTTACAAGTCGTGTATCATAATTTTATGAAAGTTCTAGCGTAGTATATAATATAAGAAAGTCTTGGCTAAATACAAAGAAACTTTTACTATGTATTATATTTCTAATATAATAAAAAACTTTCAACTCTCTGAGTTTCAAATATTAACTTGCATTAAAAACTGAGGGTAAATTTGTTAGGCTTAAACTTAAAGATTAAAAAACCAAAAAAGAAGTTACTCGATAAATGAAAATTCATACAGAAATATTAAAGTAGGAGCATACTACGGATGCTTTTAGAAAACTAAAATGACAACTGTTTTTTGACTAAGGATTTCGGTAGTAAGGAAACTTATCAGTTCTCTACAGAATAAATTTATCAGAGAATTCAAAAACTTATTTCATCCTGGCGGAATACAAGATGGTTGGCGAATGATAAGAGACTGCACAGCGTGATTATTATTATGTTTTAAATATGGAGTGGATGATCAAAAAAAAATATACTTTATAATTATTTAAAACGTATGTATTTTATAGAAAATATATATTATTCAAGAGTGAGACATATACGTATTAAACATTTGAAGATCTCCATTCCAATAGTATATTATATGGATATTTGAATTTTACAGACTTGTTTTGATAGATTTTTTAATGAAAATTACTTTTCAGCCAAATAACTAACCTATGGGCATTCAAGTTAATCTCTTTGCAGCTTTGATTTTAACCCGTAATTTTGACTTACTTTCCGATAACCCCTCGATTACTTTGAAGACTAAGATAAATTATTAATGAAACAAATAAAATTAATAATAGATGAAGATTTCCTGTAAAATACTTAATAACGTAAAATATATTATAATCAAGATAATAATAAAAATCGAGGATGCTGCCAAATAGACTAATTATGATGTATGCATGTATATTGTTAACTTGGGAAGAAAATAAATCTAATGACAGTGTTACAACAGTGAATATATAATAGAATTTTCTTACCTGTGTTTGTCCATAAGCTCCAAGAAATCCAATTGTAATTGTTTCATTAAAATCATGGACTCCAGCTCCTGTCAGGTAGTCATAGAGGAAATTGTAGTCGTCTCCAGTACTGCTTCCTACACCGGTACCCTTTTGAAGGTACAGCGCTATGACATCGCGAGTAGCGTCTCCATCACTTTCTCCTGCAGCACTGGCATCGGCAAACATGGATAGATCGCTGTTAGTGTTCACTTGGTCTTCATGTCTTCCACTCAGAATACCTGTCGCACATGTTCTGTTGCCGAGAAAAGGTTGCGTGGCTCCTTCCACTGTTATGTTAGGCAGTAGGTTTAGTGATAAGAATACGCAGATAACGAATCGCAACAGTCTTGGTGTATGCATCGTAATTTTAGGAACCTATTTCCTTTTGTCAAAACTTTTATATTACCGAAAAAAACATGTTTATTTCATACTTTATTAAAGCACAAAGTGTTTATATTAATCACGTCAGAATGAATACGAAATGTTTATTGTAACATAATTAATTCATCATTATTGTTTTCACTATATATTTTTTAGGTTTACCGATAGAAAATCACACGCAATTGTTAAGTATTTAACGGACATTTTTGGTGTATTACTGCAATAAAAAATAGCTTAAATTTTAATAAAATATACATTTTTAAAATTTTATTTTACGTGTTAAGAATATTACAAATTGTTAGCTTAAACATAGCATGACATAGAATAATGTCGAATGAATTAAAGTTATTTAAAATACATATATGTATATATATCAAATGAAGTAAATATTGTAAAATCAACGATAAATAAAATAAAAAAATACAGAAAGAATTTGAAAAATAACAAGACGAAAAGAGCATCTACCAAGAAAGTTAGATAGGTCCTGTTCTAAAAATTTATACGGCACCATTCATCTTAATATATCTTACACAGGTAGAAGATATCAATAATCACGGCATATTCGTTCAAAATCACCATTCGTACCCCCATTGGCATAATTATTGGCAGTTTAGTTCTGCGTTTTGAAATTTAAAAAAAAACAGTTGTTGTCGAGTTCTCGTATAGTTATTAGGGACACAAGAACCAATATTAGGCCAGAATTATTAACTAAAATCAGTGACAGATAAACATTTTTTTTAAACCATGAAAACTTACAAATTTTCCAAAATACCAATCGTAGCGTACATTAATTAATTAAAACTGTTTACCAAAATGAAATTATGATTATAAATTTTGTTTTGAATAATTATCTCATTTCCAATGCTATTTCATTGCTTCTTTAAAACGTTTTCTAAAGTTTAAAAAAAGCAAACAAAAAATCATTCAAAAAACATTATTTTTAATTATGAATATAAACAAAAACAAAAAAATTCAATTCTCTCTCAGACAAAGTATGTCCAAGTATACAAAGTTCATTATAATTAAATTTAACCGAATCACAAATTTGTAAACTTCCAAGGACTGGTGGATAAAATTTTGGTTTTCTTGTTGAAACATTTGAAATTTGAATTATGCCCAATGTTGTATATGTGGGTTACCATATATAATACAATTGTTTCAAGGATATCACTTGAAGATATTTTAAATTGTAGTTTAACTAACTTATATAGGACTTAAAACTTCAAAATCTTATTTACTATCTACGTATTAAATGTTTACCATTCAGATAAAAAAAAATATATGCAATATCATGAAAGAGTTATATTTTATTTATTTTTAACTGTGATAGATATTGAATGACCAGTATAAATATTTTATTTTATTTCTTCAAATCTATTTTATTATTCATTTTATTTTGTCTTATAAATGTGCGTGAGTGTATTGGAAGATGTTGGGATGTGTGTTGGGCAACTTTGATCACTCATTTGCATGATGTTATTACCAGTCAGAGAGGAATAGAAAGAGCATTCAGAGCTTTTAAGCGCAGTGACTCAGTGTATGAATGATATCTGCCTTGTAATATTGATTCTGCTTCTAACGCTTTTCATTTCTTACGCATATTTTATACTACGTGAGTTTTAATACATAATTAAATGATTTTTATATGTAATTATAATTATTTTAATTGATTTATGCAGATTTTGTATAATTCAAATTTAAACGATACATTTTAACTTCACTTTTGACACATGATAAATATGTACACAAAATAATTCATCTTAAAATATCGAAAACATAAATTTAAATACAAAATTTTCCCTTGTTTGGCTTGTAAGGAAATTTATTGGAGATTCGTTAGTACGGAGACATTTTTGCTGACTTTCAAAATTCGAATTTCGTCAGAAATATGCAATTAAAATAAAAATTGTTTTATTGCCAGTCATATTATATTAGATTCTTGATAATAATTTTGAAGCCTATGGAGCAATTCAAACCAAATGTTT
>JAGVSQ010010771.1:0-12686 GCA_022683975.1 Rhyacophila evoluta
TAAAATTGAAAAAAAAATAAATTTGGCACTCAGGCTCAAAAAGGTTCGCCAACCCTGTACTAGTATGTTATAAGAATTAGTAGAATTTTAATCTCATAGAATTCAAAGCCAGAGAATGATTACAAACACTAGTATGGAACAAAAAAATGTCACTCAAGTTTTAAACAATGCATTATGGTATCCCAATTAAGACGCAGTCAATAAAATAGGTATCAATCTCTACTATCAAAAAAGTCTTTGTAACGTTGTCTGCCAGTACTAATATGTTCAATATCGACGTGACAATATCGAAGTGACATCTTAATATTACTGAAAAAGTATGTGAACTATCGTTACTTTTGTTTTACCAGATGACAGAACACACAAAAATTTATCAAACTACATTATTAAGACAAGGCCGTCATTTTCCCATTTAACGCCTTCTGCCAGCAACCCGACGAATTAACATGATTATGATAATAACAACATCATACAGTGGTGAACAATATTTCGTTTGTTCTTTTTATTTTTGTTAGTGGCATAATTTGTTTATTAAATCTCTCAATAATTATTATATTGATTTATATAGTACATGAAAATTATTAGTTTTAACTTGATATTAACATTTTTATGATATTTTGTTGTGGCGTGTTGAAATTTAAGTATCACCAAATGCATAATTTCGTATTTTTCAACAATTTATTTTCAGGGTACTTTAAAATCAAAATAATCAAATGAATATTTAAATCCCACCTCGAAAATAATTATAACTATTTTTCATGTAGGTTTAGTTATAATATTGTTATTAAAAATTGTGTGGAATATTTATATTTTTAATAACAACTCCATTTTATATTTCTGTTTCAAACAGCAGGCAGTTCGAATTGTAATTTTTGTGACGTCTATTGATTGGTCAAGAGGAGATGTAAAAAATGGCTGCCTTGCCTTCTCCTACGCAGGTAGTTTGAGTGTATTTAATGAATTTACCGGTAGAAAGTGAACCAATTACATCATAAAGTGAAACGGTTGTACAGATATAATTTTGAGATTTTTCCATCCACTATCCTGGTCAGTAGAGGGTAGGAAAAGTCCATAGGCATGACCCTCAAGTGGATTGTTAGGGTGTATTATCGAATTTTAAGCGAAACGTGAATGACATTGAATTGTTTTCGGACAAAAATGTTGTAAATATACCGAATAGTCGCCTAAAATCATTTATTTGCTTCTAAGTAATATTTTACTCGTATGCCGCAGTGCAGACGGAGAATATTAAACGCAGTGATTGTAAAATGTCAAATGGTTTTCCGAAATGTCACACACCCCGACAGTAGATTTATAACCGCCTTAATTACACTATCGTAAATATTTGATGCTATTATGATTAGTAAAGATGTTTTGATATTTCAGGTGGCTGGAAATCACAGTGCTATATATGAGGCGTACTATAATCAGGTGGGAAAATTACATTACTATTTAGTATCAGTGACTTTTATATGAAACATGCCCCAACCTAATTGTCACTGTGAATATTTTTGTAGGTGGACCCAAACGGCTCTGGTGTAATACAAGCCCTAGATGCTGCTCGGTTTCTTAAGAAATCTAAACTTAGTGATGTTATTCTTAGTAAAGTTTGGGATCTGTCAGACCCCTCTGGAAGGGGATACTTGGACAAGGTATATTTTCGTTTGTGTATAATAAATCATGATTATTAAGAATACATTAGCCGTCGTCAATTATCTTGGACAGTTATGATACTCATAGTTTGCATGAAACCTTTTTAATAATATGTTTGATAAGTTTTCTATTTCCTGAAAAGATGTCTCTAAAATTCTAATAGTAAGCTCAGAGAATGTGATAAAAATACATCTTTATAGCTCATGAAATAACATGAAGACATTGCAAAGAAACAGTAGGTTGACAAAATACTTTCGTAGTAATAAAAGTGCCTCATATATTGTAATTTAAGTTATTAGCACTATTTTTGATTTCTGGTAAACAGTTAACAGGATTGCCCTGTTAGTGGTTCTAAAGAAAGTTGGAATGTACTCAAACACACATTGAATGAGAAAAGTAGATATTGATTTTTATGTATATGACTCATTTTGGATTTTCCAACTAGCTTCTCAGTTCTTTTAAATCCATACCCATGCAATAGCAAGTGTACATTAAACATTGTAATATTAAAATAATCATTAATTAAACAAGATATTTGCGCAAATTATATTTGAAGATGGTACATATATGAATACTGCTTCAAGGTATTCCACATTTGCCGTCCACCAAATTAACCATAAACATAATTACAGGAATTTTTAATTGACATGTGAAAAGTTCCTCGCATATCCACATTAATATCTTCCTTTAGTTTCACCCAAAATGTGATGTATTTATTTTTATGCAAAAATGTACTTAAAAAGTGCCCATAGTTTTTTTTTATTATTATTGAGATGCAACCGACGTGACAATTACATTTGAACTGCTATAGTTTGTCCGTAAAATAGTTTTGTAGTATTTCATTTCACGTGATGCAATTATGATTTCATATCACTAACGCATACTGTTTTCGTTGAGGTTTTGAAGCAATACTGCAAATTCATTTCACAGATGGATAGAATTAATGGTACACCTCTATCTACAAAGGGAGTTCTTCAAATCACTTAGATTCCTTATTTTTTGTATTTATAAATATTTGATTCAAGTGATGTATATTTGATAAAGAAAATAGAAAATTATGCTCTCTCATTTCTTTATTGGTTCCTGCCGCGTGGCAACACTCTTAGCACCATCCAACTCTAGTATTATTTGGGACCATCAATGTTAACAATATCCAAGCATTCCATATCAAAAAATTTTAATGATTATTTTGACTTATATTGATTATACTACTATTGAATAACTTTAAATTGTACACGCAAAAATTATGGGTATTTCTACCTTAATACCAGAATTTTCAAGACCTATATATTCCATCTAGTTATATTTGAAATTGAATTAGGAGAATGGTTTTTAATGATTCTAGTGAATATAATAAAAGATTTGTGTTGATACTAGCACTAATTATGAATAATCTGATCTGTTTTTTCAGGGGGGACTATTTGTGGCCCTGAAATTAGTCGCTTTGGCGCAAGCGGGAAAAGAGATTGCCATGTCCAATATAAACTCGGAAACACCACCGCCAAAACTGGTAAGCTGAAAATATATACAATCCGCTTGTACTGATTGTATGAATCAATCTCACCACATTTCATGGATTGGTATATCATAGATTATGTTGAAATGCCAACTTACTTTTGATATTAAGTATTTGTAGTGTTACGATTTGAATATTTGTTTTCTGCGACACACCTATTTCCAAATGAAACTAACTGAACGTTCTAAACTTAAAACTGCTGATATAACATAGTTAAATTTATTATCATCCCACAATATTTAAGAAAACACCATTAACATCATTACCACAGTATTTGTAAATCTTTTTGCATTTATTTAAAATTATATTACCTACAAAATTATTGTGTGAAATGAGCTGAATTATGTCTGGTGGCCTTGATCCGTGATTTTACACGTGCACTTCCATTACAATCTACTGGCAACTCCAATAATATTTTACACTTCTTTACCTTTCGTTTTTGAAGTCTCTTTGCTTGGCACCTGTGCACTGTTTTCATACATCGGTATCATAATTTAAAACATATTTGATGTTTATGAATATATAAAATATTGAAATCACCGTTTAATATTTTTATGATCAACCAATTGGGATTTTTAAAAGATAACTATATTTCGAAAATAATATTAAATCTCGCGTAAAAGTTTATTTGGTATTGTGACCAGTGAAATAACTATCAGCAAATCTATTTACACGCATGATTCGATTATTCATAACAGAATATTACCATGTAAGTACTAATTCATTTTATGATCAGTGCTCTGTGACCTTGCAGCTGTCAATTTGACACCACTGTTCTAAATGATATGGCTATCTTTTAGAACATTTAGATTGTTTGCAATACAATCTCAGTATGCAATATTGTTATTCAAATATTTTTATTCATGGTTTTGCCAATCATGAGTAATTTTTTTTTATCATTCTGGAGAGATAGAATTTTCATACTACAAAAGTATTGCATATTTTTTGTATATTCCCACTGATAAAACACACGTCACGTAGAACCAAAGTTTAGATAATAGTAATAAAATCCCTCCGAAGAGAGGTTAGCATTAACGCCTTGTAATCCGGGGAATACGAGTTCGGTTCCCAAATACGTCAGATTTTTAAAAAAAATCCAAAAATGCAGGATGGATTTTCATTGTGTTCAGCAATTTTCTCACAAATAACTCCTGTCAAGAATAATTTGTCACGATGTCTTCACATTGCGGAGATCCATATACTCTACTTTCGGAGTGGATATCTTCGCACTGTGTGGATCCATATGCTCCACTTTCTAATCGAGCATGGTAAAGTTAATACTTAAAAAAAATATGTTTCATAAATTGGTTTTGAAATTGAAATCATTCCTTTATTTTAATTAGTTTTTTGTTTATGGCAACATTGTAATACTGAAAATAAGAATAAGGTGAAAAAATATCATCCTTAAAATAATATCCAATTTACATCTACACTTCCTATGTTGTATTAGTATTAGTCTTTAAAGCCATCATTAGTTGAGCATTCCTTCGCCTTTTATGTGACGGCTGGATGAGTGTATTGAATAACTACATGATATTTAAGACATACATCTTTTCAATGCATGCAAGATACATCAGAAATAAAATTTAATTAGAACTTTCTATCTGTCAATCGCTGTTCCCTTTCTTTTCTTGGAAACCGTCTTAAAACCATTTCTGTCTAATATTTTACTGTCATCATGTAGAATGATTATTTAGCAATGGATAATAACTATACTGTGTGATAACAGATGCTATAAATAATAATAAATACCAATCATTAAGATTTCTCATAAAGATAATAAACGCCTTCACAATAGATAAATAAATACACTAATTATGGAATTCTTTTCTTATCTGATGCTATCGTGTGCTATATCAACCATATTTACTGACATGTGATAAAACTGTTTATTTATAGAGATAATATTAATCCACACTCCTTGAGGTGTTAGTAAATTGTTGTAATTCAACACAATTCGGCATACAAAACAATATGACCACTTCACCTTACATTAGACATAATATGCCAACTGTAAATAGATGATTGTCACAATTTCTTGTTTCGAACAACTCTTCTTCTACAGACGACATCCTTTATTAAATCAAAAACATCCTTTTATGTATTATTTATTACATACAAAATCGTATAATATATTTATCACATAATCAGTTCATGCATTGACAACAGTTATAAGAATTTTTATAATGGTTATAGCTGTAGATTACTCAGTAAGACTGACTATAAACAATTTTTTTATAAAATGTTTTTACAACAAATAAGTTTTATCGGTTGCTAAATATTTTAAAACCATAATAAATCAAAAACAAACTATTATACAATTAATACCATAGACAAGCCAGCCAAGGTGTTCTTTGATTAATTTCTATTAATATTGTAAAAAATAATTACAGATTATTCTTTTTTTTATATATCCAATTTGATAATGTTTATCAAATGTAAAAAAAAACTTACGTATTTAAGACAGTTTATCACTTGAGAATATCATATACATTTTAACCTAATTACTACATCATTGATTAAATTATTATCAATATTATAATTTCTCATCTTATAGATGATGATTGATGTTTGAATCTAGTGTGGAAATTGACTTTCCATTGTTGATTTACAACAATTATATATGGTTAAATTGTTTCCCCGGTAGCTTAGAGGTTAGCATGTACGTCTAGCAATCCGGGAAATGCGAGTTCGATTCCCACATCTGTCAGATTTTAAAAAATCCAAAAATGCAGAACTGGATGCCCATTGGAACATATGGTATAAAAAAAAATGTTTATTTTACTTCAGTAATAATATGCACAATTCATGTACTGATGAGGGATCAATTTTACGATTGCATCAGTAGCCTTTTCAGAAATTTCAATGGCAAATATTTATGGGCTTTCATCAACAATGACGATACACTGTTTGGTTAGACCTGTATGGGTGAAAAATAATCTGATAGACTCTCTTTCTTGCTCCTATTCTTTCTATTCCGGCCTTCGCCATTGCTTATCCTTTTCATAATGCGGATGCACAATCATGGTTATTTATTGAAGGTTTAAAAAATGCTACTACACCAATTTGTGAGCACAAACTTTCCAGGTGGGTGAGCAAGTGCAATAATTACAATACGTAAGAAAGCTTTATGATTGAGGAAAATTTTTTAGATATTATAAAATCTAGAAGGAACTAAAATTTTTGGATAGTGTGAGACCTAAAAAAAGGGAAACCGTGGAATCTGTAAGAAAATAGAAATTTAGGTGGCATGAGAGCTAAAAAAGAACAACGAAAAAACCTAAAAATTAGAAGAAAATGAACCAATTTCGATTGGTCACAACAGGCGACGACTGGCGATAAAAAATATTTCCATGGCAATTATAAATTATCCATATTTCAAGTATAGTTCAGATTATCCGGCTTCCTCCTCCCCACCATTGCTACGCATAATTGAGAATACACTGTACTTTTATGATTTCGTACGTTCATGCATTAATGTATATGGAGTTCAGGTGTTCATTATTTTATCAGTATGCCTGCACATACTTTATTTACATACAGCTTGAGAATAATACAAGAAATGCAAAACCCAGATGATTATATGGAAATATCCATCTTTATAATAGTTTTGAGTGTATGTTGAAAGTACTTTTGCATAATCTATCAAATGACTTGATCAACCTCTAAAACAATTTAGCATTCCCCTATCTGTTCTTCTCATAGTGGTGTGACGCTAGTGACAAACCTTATAGCTCTTTTTATATGCTAATTTAATAAATGAATTATTGAACATCAACTATCAAGATTGTCACCTCACCTCATAGGCAATAATAAAAGTAATGTATGCAAATTATTTTCAATCGATCACAGCTTCTGTGATTTAATATGAGAGAATTGTTTTCAATGTTAACTGGAATAAATGAATTGCTAACATCCACGTGTAACATAACATATCATAGTTATTTTTGATATAATACTTGCAATATTGCTTTGAATTCATGTGCTTAACCGTTACTAGACATTGATGGTCCTTAAACTTTTTTCTCCCTGCAGTGGTTTCAAAAGTGAAGATAGAACTCCAGGGTTTTAATAATATCTAAACCATAATAATACAAATATATATACCCGAAGCCTTAATTTAACTTTTTGGATGCTAAGCAATGATATAACAGCATCGTTGTGACTCTGAATTTAGATTTTTTAATTATATGAAAGTAATGGTAGCATTTCTCGGTGGGGTTCTTGGATTTTAAAAAAACATCTTAACAAACCGGTCAAATAATGAATTCAGGCGACTTGCAGGTGCAGGCAATTCACAATTTTTATTTAATTCTTCCAATATAAACTCCACAACCAAATTGACATGTGACAGATCAAGAGTTAACCGCCAAGTGCTGCATTTTAAAAAATTTCATGTAATGCCTATGTCACAAAACTGAAAATCGAAATTTCTTATTAATCTCAATAAATGAGTTACTGTTAATTTTTGTATCAAATTTTTCAGGGAGAGTTGCCAAAAGTGCCTCCGATGGTTCCTCCACCGCCAGCCAGCGATTGGTCAGTGAAACCGGCCGAGAGAGATAAATACAATCAGCTCTTTGAATCACTGCAACCTGCAAATGGGCTTATTCCCGGCAATAAGGTACAATTTATTATTTTCATATTTACCATGCAGTCACTATAATTCTACACCATTAGTCAGTGTTTAAGTTGCTAGTCAAAAAAAATTCAAAAGTAATTCACTGATGAGATTTGTGTTGACTAATGAATCAATGATTTCCATATATAAACAGCTAACTATTATTTTTAAATGTCTATACAAAATGTTTGTATGATGAATTAGATTATGTGGAGCCCACCACTGAATCAGTGCCTACTTTATGTGCTATAATTTTAGATTTTTGGGTCACTTTATCGAATTTGTCAATCACTAAGGCAGAGCAAACTCTGGCACTATATTTAACAGTTCTCATCAATATTCTGCACAGTAGCCAAGGGGTTAGCGTGTGGGCTTCTGTGCTTTGAATATCAGCTGTATAAAGATTTTTGTTGTTTTCATTTTTGAACATCTTCACTTTGAGGAGTTTTCGGAGCCAACTGGTTAATCAACATTCCTAAAGACACTTAGAACTAAACATATAAGAAAAATGATTTTTGACATATATTTCAGTTTTTAGACCATTAGCCATGTCATAATCAAAAGTAATTATTGCAGGTGAAAGGTGTTCTGATGGAATCAAAATTACCTTTGCCGACTTTAGGAAGGATTTGGGACTTAGCCGACCAAGACAAAGATGGTATGCTGGACAGGCATGAATTCATAGTGGTAAGTGTATTTACACAATTGTTGAATTGTTATGAAATTATAGTGGTTAAATAATAGTTGTAATTCTAATTCACGCTTTGAATTGATATTTTCAGGCTATGCATTTAGTGTATAAAGCACTTGAAAAGCACACTATCCCTGCATTGTTGCCTCCGGAACTGCGACCGGGTGCTTTTGCTGATAGCAGAGGGAGCGCTCCGCCCCTTCGGCCGCCTTCTCGACCGGCCTCCCCATCCCCATCTCAACCTCATCCCGCCAGGCCTCCACCCCCTGCATCTGGAAACCTCGTATCCTTTGCCGGTCCGCCTCCAACCAAACCGGCAATGCCACCAGCCATGTCTAATGGCTCCCCGCTGATCCCTGGACTCTCTGGCCCCATGTCTAATTCTGCTCTACTTGCTGACTTCGATATGGAGGTAGTTTTAATGGACTGATATGTTACAAAATATTGACTATTATATATTATGCTTGGCTATCTAAATACACTTAATATTAGATTAATTCTATCAATGGATGGAAATTACTTTATATTTTTCACTTTAACGATAAGAAAATCACATGATTTCAGCCTCCCAGTAATGTAACTCCGTGGGTTGTGACACCGGCCGAAAAGCAGCAGTATGACACGCTTTTCATAAAAGCTGACGTGGACATGGACGGCTTCGTGTCAGGAATGGAAATCAAAGACACTTTTCTAAAATCTGGTCTATCGCAGCCTTGTTTGGCACATGTATGGTTAGTAATTTTGTATAATTCATTTTTAGTTAAGTAGTTATATCAAATGAGAAATTCTATAAATATCAACGCATCATAAGTAACTTGAATATAACTGTTAGGGTGCTCCAGAGAAAAGGATTATCTAGAAAAATTGTGTTTTATTCTTGATATTCTTCTTTCTTTCTCTACAGTATGTGTCACAAGACATTGGCAATTATCAGATATATAGTGCTTATATTAAGCCATGCTTCTTATCCAATGTACCCAATGCAGTTTCACATTACGACGAATGTTATCTAAATGAATATTTGGTGGTAGGTTAATCCAATCTCATTCATCATCTGCCTGTGTTTCCTGATAGTGCCTGATACTTTTTTTTTGTTTAGGCTGGATTACACAATGTGATCTTGATAAATCATTTCTACTGTAGAATAAGAAAGCTTTGTATATTTTAATTAATCTAAAGGATTCGCACCTGGGACGCACGCAAATCAGCGTGGCTTCTTAAAAAAGTGTGGATATTAAATTTAAATTTAATTTTAAAAGTTAGAAAACACAAACTAACAAATAATATTATAATTTGCAGGGGTCTATGTGATTGGGACAGCAGTGGTAAGCTGTCGTCAGAACAGTTTGCCCTCGCCATGTGGATGGTGCAGAGGAAGCTGAGGGGAATCGAACCCCCGGCTGCCCTGGCTCCTCATATGATTCCACCCTCCGCCAGAGGAGCTCCTATTACAAACTCTAACTCAGCCGTTATTCCACAATCTGCACACCAACCGCCCAGGGAAAAGGTTTGTCGTCATTACAATTCTTAGCTTTTAACTTAATTTACTATTAGCCCTTTAGAATATGTTCTTTCAATCTGCACCTACAAATCTATCCTGAATAATTTTTCAACCGGTGATCAACTGTTACTTTTACTCTTGCTTGTGTAAGTTTATTCATATAGACGATCTTATTTTTTTGATTATATCTTAAACTATTATTATTACTGAATACTGCTGACGGATAACTGCGGATTTGAGTCATAAAGAAATTATAATTATTAACAATGGATTTCATTTTAATACGTGTCCTTTTATATATATAATAGTATCATTTTTTTCTAAAATGTCTTCAAAAGTATTCGATACTTGATGAAAGCAAAGACTTACTTGGTTATTCTCTATATAAGCTGACATAAGTGTTTTTATTGAAATACATAAATATTTACAAAAAACATATTGAATTATTTCCATGCACTAATTAAAATGTGAAGTGACCTGCAGTCTAATTATCCTTCCGATACATAGCAAGAACGCTCCTACTATGATGACCAGACTCACAATAGTAACTATCGAGTCGAAGCCATAGTTCGATAGGATTTTCACTTGAAGTCTTACTGTGCCAACCAAGTCTTCCAACTGCCAACAGCTGTGAATCAAAATATCTAAGAAAGCTTTTGGCGTAACAAAAATTATTTACAAACTTTTTTCATTACTTTCTTGCCAATACTTTCAAATTGATTGTAGGCGAATATATACATTGGAGCTAAAATAGTGATCTAACTTTCACCATCATTAAATTACTTACTTAACTGGTTTCTTAAGTGGTTAATTGATAATAAAGCAGGCATTACTGTTTCTATTTGACAGTATCATTTCCTTCTAGTAATAGTTCCATAAATTCATACAGGCATATAATCATATCCACAATGGCATTAGTTAAATTGTAAGTAACAGTACTTACTACTATGAAATTTCACTAGGGAGAACAATAAGAAAACAACCTTAAAAAAATACTTAGTGCATTATTATTTCTTACAAAGGTTTGATAATTGCCGATATCAATTATATTGACAGGTGTAATGTTGCATGCTACTCAACAGAATTAATTTAATTTATAAAAATGATGAGTTACCTGTAAAGATTTTCATCAGATTTGTTGACATAATTTAATACAATTTGATCTCTGGCATTGACAATCACTCGGATCATTTCATCATCAACCGATTCTCGTAAAAAAGTGTTCTCTTTTCCTATTGTCCATCTTACAGGGACATCCATTAATAATCCCCTGCAATATGGTCATCAGTCAGAATTCAAACATACATATTGATTGATTTGATGACAAAGTGAGACTTACCCTGGACAAGATATTACTATGTGCATCCCTTCTTCGACAAAGAGCACATCTCTGACGGGCGGTTTTGTATAATGAAAAATGTTACTTATCATATAACTATCATTGCTTATTGATGATTGTGGATCTTCTGTATTTCTGTTGCAAGATACCTGTGTGTATCAATAGAAAGATAATCTATTCTGTATTTTGTTTTTTATGTATCTGTATACTAAATTCAGAACAATTAACAAGTTGATGGTGCCTTGAACTACAATTAACTGAATCTTTTAAACTTTCTTAATCTCCATGTACATAACGTATGAGATACCCTTATCCTGATAAATCAAGTCACTATTTTTTTTATACATTTTGTTCACCTGGTTTTCAAATACCTTTCACATATTGCGTATCAATATATGTGGTACAATAGATACCTTACAAGGTGCTGTAATTATTTCGCTTTTCCGATTCTTGATTTCTGGAATCTCTTTCATTTTATTTGTCAAATATTTTGACCTGCATGGCAATCCTTCGGGGAACACTACGACAGATATTTTGATTTATGATTATATAAATATTTATGGTTGTTTGTTAATGTAGTGTATGTTTTGAAATTAGTCACAGAGTAGTGGTGTGCAGAATTTGGGTATCAAATACTTGAGCCTTTAATACTTAATTTAAAAAAGTATTCGACACCAATGATGACTAATGAGTACTTTTGAAAAAACCGGCTACTTTTTATAGAATTGGTTACTTTTTTGAAAGGACTGGATACTTTTTTTTTAAACGAGTACTAGTTGAGTAACCGACTACTTAAATGCTTCTGCTGTTGAGACCTAAAAAAATTTGGAGAATTGTAGGAAAATGGACAACTTTTACATACCGAGAGAGCTAAAAAAAATCTTTGAAAAACATTGCTCTTCAATTATGAGTATTTGCAAAGTACAAAAGTATCCAACCCTTGATATCGGCTATAAAAAAAGAATCAGTACCCACAAGTCTTCAAAATTACCGGTTCCGCACATTAGTATCACAGAGATTTCGCAAATTTTCACTCTTGCACACATGCATTGAAATAATTTCAAAATCCACGAGAGTGAAAGAATATTTATCATTCATCGGTTACACACAAATTTTATAACATCTTTCCCATACTCGTAGCACACGGTACAATTCTCATTTTTCATTTTAATCAAAATTCTTTTCAATGTGATCAATGTAAGGAAAACCTAATGGAGTCAATTCCAAGATATATTTATATTTAACACATATAGCAATACACGATACATACATATTCTCTAAGACTTATTTTTAATATACATACTAACTGCAATACAGTGGTCCCCCCAATTATACTATCCCGAATAATACACTGAGTTGAAATAT
>JAGVSQ010010772.1:0-12685 GCA_022683975.1 Rhyacophila evoluta
CCCCAAAATACAGAATCTTGTTAATGTTCGTGGAACACATTGTAAAAAATGATGCATTGGTAGCAAGATTAAATATTATCGGCTTTGGATAAGTCTAAAGAGTTCGATAATTAATTACATTATCACAGTAATTTTTTAATTTGAGACTTTTTCGCGATCCATTAAATATGCCAAGCAACCTAATATTAGGTCGAGACCCATAGGTTAAGAAATACTGGTCTAACGAAAAATAGATGTTCATACAAGATACTCGTAAGTGTCTCGTCATTTAGTAAAGCATTTTAGAGAAACATTATTAATGCTCTTTTTCGTTTTGTCGTAAAAATACTATTTTTTCATCGTAAACTATCGCTATAACTATACAGTGACAAACACTCGATTACCCAGCAAATCATATACGGTTGGTTTGAAGGCAACAAAGTACCAGGAAGAAAACGCACTTCTTCAGTGTATAATATAATTGATTAAAACTAACAATTCGACACAGCCTTGAAATTACATTGTAGAGCTGCAATGAATAGAAAGAAGATACAAAAAATTGTTTTAACATCTGGCAAGAAGACGGCGCATGTATAAAAAATAAATGTATGAACACTAATAAAGTTAATGAATTATTATTAAGCGTTGGTAAATTGACAACATCTATCATAGTTGAATGTAATAAAATTTTGCTAGAGGGTAATTGAATAATAGTCTATTCGCTAGAAGGAATTCAGAATCAATGCATCTACAATGTCATAATATTAATTAATCTGTTGTCTATGAATAAAAGATATTTCGTTTCCTATTCGTCAAACTGGTTTCTTTAACTGACGCTAAATGTTATGAAGCTGTCAAAACAAAGCAAAAATTAGCATAGTCATAAGTAATAAGTTTGTATTAAATAATGAATATAAAAACATCATTTTAGAACCTTGATTATATTTTAATATGATTTAATCACTATAATATTAAAAGCAATAAACATTATAGGCATTTTGTAACTGTATAATATTATATATAATTTTATCACGAAAAATTTTAAGCATTAGTTCCTAGTGGTAAAAAAGTTTAATTTTATTGCATAGAAAAACGGTGTTTATACAAATCATTTCCTAGTGTTTTTTAATTTTTTTCGTATGATACTATAATAAATATGATGTCATGAACTCTCAGTTAGATCAAGCAGTGCTTCCCAAACTTCTTCAGAAAACAATAATCCATCACCCCCGAAAAATAAATTATTTTAGATATCGAAAAAACTCGAGAAATTTCGAATAATTTTGAACGAGCAGTAAAATTTAGCGAGCAAAAATATCAAATGGTATTTTTAAAAAAGTTTGCGCGTCCCACATTTTGGAAAGCAGACACTGATTATAAGTAAAAGAATAGAGAATAGAAGATAGATAGAAGGTAATAAAACTTTTCCTCTTTTACTTTTATATTATAGACGAATATAATATAATATTTTGGCTACCGGGCAAATGTGTATAAGACAGTTGCGCGCAAGAAATCTGCACACATATACAACTGATCACGGAGAAATATTATGGAGATTTACATGAACAAGATACTTATGTCGTATGAAGTTATCAAGAAAATCAAGATAAGTATGCATACTTATCTTGGTTGTACACTTGTGTGCATTTATAATCTTACGCTATTTGAATATAAGACGTCGTGTTTTACTGGCATTATTTTTTCTCTTAAAATGCGGTAAGTTCAGTTATACCATATCATAACAGTTTAATCCCTTAATAACCATTTGAACCCCGATATTATGTTTTTCGAAATCCTAGAATTCTAACGAAGAATGTTAGTACACAACTATAATGTTCTGTTTTTTTAAATCTACTATTCTTAAACATCTTAGACAGTGCTTAATCTTATTTAAATTACTAAAAAAAACAGAAGAAAAGATGCATATTCATTGTTAGCATTGCTGACTGTTGTCACGAACGAAGTTATATAGTTAAAACCTTTATTTGAATTAGCTATTTAAAAAAAAACCATTAACCTGTAAAATGATAATTCAATCCTATTACTCAACTGGCGACAGAACGGTTTCATTGTATAAAGTGAAAGAAAGATTAACATAATCGTGAAATATTGATAACAAAGAGATAAAATTTTCATCTGAAAATTGGGAATTAAATCTTTACCGCTTTCTAGTTAATGATAATGAAATAAAAAAGATAAATTTCTGAGAACTAGATCAATTGATCATTTATTCGTTAATCAGCTTTTTTTATCACCAGCCAGTTACAAAAATTATAGATAAAACTTGGCAGGCGCTCAAAAAGCTTACCTCGTTTGGTCGTGAAGTTCACAAAGTATCATTTTTTTATATTACCCACCTTATTTGCAACAATCGTAATTGCTAGCATGTGATATTCTGTTCTTCACTATCCAATATATCTTTAAAACTTTTGAACGAGCGTTTGCATAACATAAATTGGCGCTTCCAAAGCTATTTAGTACTATGACCCCTAAATTAGATAACAATAATCCGAGACCGCCGAAAAATTAATTCTTATAGATATAAACAAATGAATTCAGTCTCTTCACAGAATTATAATTAATGGTTTTTTTGGGTTTCACGTGAAATAATATTATGTTACTTCTGTCACAACATTATAATTTCTCCCTTTTATTTTTGCTTTTAACCACGAATTCGGGTGAGAGGATGTCGTCTAACTCGATAACCCAAGTTCAAAAAAATAATTTAAAAATTTACGGCCCACAGTTTGGGATGCACGGGCATAAATAACTCAATATAGAGTCCCCTATTCCGTAGTGACTGAAGTGTTTGAAAGTCTGGATACCATTTATAAATATATTTAAAAATACTTTTGATATTCGTACTACAAAGTGTACGATTTCTTGAAAATAAAAAAAACCATCAAGGTAGACAGCTTTATTTTATTATATTTTCGCTATCTCAAAGTAAAGTATGTATGTTAAATTATCAACATAAATCATAAAGCTGATAAGCCGGCTTTCTGACGCGCATGACTCACATTGTATGTGAGTTGGATTTTTGAAAGAAATGTTTCATCTTATATTATCTTATATGACTTGCAATGGTTCCCAAACTGCTTAACCCTAAAATGTCAGTCCCAAAACACTTCACACAATAAAAAGAATGCTTTCAACCCTCATCTTAAATTCCCTTCATTCTTTACCCAAATGATTTTATTACATTTTTCTTCCATTATATCATCCGATTTTATATAGTTTTTCAAAAAACTACCATATACATACATAAATATTTTTTTTAAATAATTTAGTTTATTAAATGCCCTTCTCTGCTTCCGTTGTAGGTCTAGTCTAAGCTTTCTAAAATAAGCTAACGCTCCATTGCTTTTGGACGTTGACTGACACCGAGAACTTCTAGACTCCTTTCTAACAAGCATTTAAATTAGGGTCCACCAGCACTCCTTTCTCCATCAGTAAATAACTATGATCAGCCTTTACAAGTAAAGTGATCATCTTTGCGAATAATACTCGATTATCAATGATAGTGAACCTTGACAAAAATAATAACATCTAGCTTCATATTATATATGTTATTTTATATTTAATCTAATTTAATTTATATTTTTATATAATTTATATATTTTTATATATTTATATAAAGACCATTTAGAAGTATGTTATATGTTCGCTCACCGCCCACATACAATGTAGCCCGAAGATGCCGAAAGGCGAAACCCGGGTCGCTAACAGTGATCTCACATATGGAAGTTTACCAGTTTTAAATAATTTAGAAAGACCATTTAGATTTCATCAGTATGAATATGACTACTATAAATTTGAGTACATGGATCTCCACACTGTCAAAACAGACTTCTTAGCTAAAATTTATTGTCAACCAATTGCTAAGTTTTTTGGGCAACCTGTGTAAATACTGTGCAACTTACAGCAGCTTTGCGAATCGAGCACGCAATATCCGGCTCTAAGGCGCGGACGATAACCACTCATCTACCGGAAAGACATTTTATAAATAGATAAAATATCTGTATTTATCATATTTTTTTTTTAAATATTAGATAATGCAGATTTATAAAGTTACATAGTATAAATAACTCAAACACGGCAATATTTCAATTTTTAAGAAATTAATTTGGCGGTATTACTTAAAATAAACTTTTGCTTTAATAAGGGATTGGCGAATACCGGGGATGATGCGTTTTCTTTTTCTTTTTGGCAACCCTGCCTTGAGTTCAACTCAACCCAACTGCAGTTCATTGCATTTTCAGAGATTATTGTGCGATTTTGCTTGTGTAACATAAAACCAAAGAAAACCTTACAACAGATCGTATCTATAGTTACTCTGAATTACTGAGAATGTCATTAAAAATGTAGCAGTATTATGTTTTCACGAAGGCGGCAAAAATTTGCGATTTATATCTGCGTCCATAAAAAAATTATTTACATTTATTTTATAAAAGATATAATCATTAGTGTATATGTATTTGCTTGATTGGCAACATTTCAGTTGATAAAGATATATATATTTAACCATATCCGCTCCGAAAGTGGAGTACATATATAGATCTTCACAGTGTAAAAAGAATGATTGTCTTGACAGATTATTTTTCAAGAAAATTTGCTGTCAGGCAATTTCCCAATCGTGTATTTTCAGATTTTTGAAAAATAGCCATAGAATATCCATATTATAAAACAGGAAATACATGTATATGTCTGTTTGTCACAAAAACTCCTCCCAAACGGTGAACGTTAGTGACGTGAAATTTTCACATATCATTTAAGTTGTTATTTATAGGCCAACCTATTTATTTAAAAGTTTTAACATCGTCACTGACGGTCAGCAAAAGTCTAAAGCGTCTGCTTGTAGCCAAGTATCGATATTAATTTTGTATTAGTGGGTAGAATAAAATTAATTTCAATTAAGAGTGAGTTGAACCTATACCTGGCAACACCAGGTAATAAATCTAGTACCATAATTGAGAAATATAACTCATAAAAATATATAATTTTACATGCTATTATACATTCATAATATGTAGAAATATAAGGCACTGCACTGAATAGATTTCAAAGTGAAAAATAGCATTTTTCAATAACTTTTTTGAAAAACTGGTAATTTTATAATCAGTACTATGAATGATTACGACTCGCTTGATGAAAATTGATACTATTTGATGTCTGTTTGCTCCTTTTGGCAAACAATTCACATTGCACGAAAACATCCAATGGCAAAATAATTATAATATACTACAGATTATCTCATAATGAAGAAACATTTTGAATATGTTGCCATTTTTTCTCTGCAAAGTTTTCTCATTTTTTTAAGTGGTTTATTATAAGTTCTATGCAGTTCTATAAGTTATATACCTTTCCAAAATTTAACCTCAACGTTTACTAATGACAGCAAGCAACAAAGTTTACCCAGGTTTTTCCTCAAAAAAGGGTCATGTGAATCCATCTACCTGCCGCAAATTAAAAATATCATCTCATTTTTGAACATTCTACATATCCTTTAAGTATTTATTCATGTAGTAATATCATTGTACATAAGTATTTTAAGTACATTGAGCATTATACATAATGATATTATTTAAATTGGTTAACCACAAGATGATATACGTGAACAGACGGTCTTAACCACTTAGCTGCGGCACAAGAAAAACTTGATACCGTGCTTGACGCGTATTGGGTGAGTCACGCTTCGACACGAGCTTGTGAGAACCGCAGTAAGCCGGTTAAAATTCCGAAATCTGTATGAAAATTCATGCACACATTTACACAAGTTCTTATATGATATTGCTATAACTTTTATGCGTATTGCCATCTGGTTAATCAACCAATCAAACATAGCATATCAGTTGTAACAATTTTAAAGATTTAATTCGTACAAAAATCCTGATGCACGCTAAACATTTCAGCTCGTTAGCTGTCATCAAAGCTCGGTATTTTTCCATTCATTTTATTTGTTACTAATCTAGTTTAATTAGTAAATTAGTAAGAACGGGTCATAGAAATCCATTTACCCAAGTAAACATTGTATCGTAAGCGGTATGCTGATTCCGGCCACAATTTGTTGGAATCTTTTTGCAAAATTTCATATTATATTCCCTTCGGGAAACCTTGACGCGTCGTTAAATTCGGTTCTCAGAACGCTCTGGCGGTCGTCGATAGAACTAAAAAGTTGCACCGAAAATGCACTCAGGGGCGGATTATCTCGGACGCGAACCCAAATAAATACAAAGAAAAATATCTTTCTGAGAAATTGATATCAAAAGATTAATGTTTCTCACTAATTTCAATACCTTACATTTAAAAAATCTCTAATTTGGCCATTCCCGTCAAACACCTGAATACTAACAAACTAAGCACAAATAACAATTATTGGAATTATGGTGACTTATTTAATGGCGGTCTTCTCTTAGTTAATCTAAGTATTACTGTCCATGAGACATAATAAAAATGCTTTAAATTGTTATCATAACAAAATATAATAGGAGCCATAGTTTTTGTAGTGAAGTTACTTTTCAGGGCTCGTAACACTCGTTATTTAGTATTCACTGCATGCTTGTTGGCAAAAGTTATCAGTTTTTTGTTGTTCTTCTTCTTCCAAGTCTATATGTTAAGTGGGGCATATTGACATCACGAATCCAAGAATCCTTGTCGCTCGCCAGTATGCTTGCGCCCTCCTAGCTTATACATGCATCCCGTAATTCCGCCGAATACATTTTATAAATATTATTCACCTTCCACGACGCCGGGAACCGGTCGGATTGAGTAATAGGCTTGTTAAATTAAGATTCTCTTGAGGCATCCGCAGTATGTGGCCGAGCCATTTCCAGCATCAAGTACAGCTTTACTTTATCAGTAATTAGTGGTAGTACTGTCCATTATGCAATCTCTTCGTTATGAAAGAAGTCACACCGCCGTATCCCCAGTTCTCAAAGCTAAGAATACTGTTGTTTTGGCCTTTGTTGGATGCCATATTTCACAACCGTAGAGCAGCACTGACAGAATGCATGCATTGAACATACTGTATTTGGTTTCTACCTTGAATAGATTAAAAGTCCTAGAAATTTCGCATGATTATCAGTATAAGAGGCCAAACCTCTTTATAGCGAACACTTAAGTAAAGAAAATTCCAAATAAACAAATGTTTTTGTTGAGTCCAACAAAAATTCATACTAAGCAAACAACACACAATTTCGCTGTAATAAATTACCTACTTAAAATTACTACTTAACTCCACTCCGAGAGTGGAGCATATGAATCTCCACAATGTGAACATGTGACAAGCCTACTCAAGGCCGTTTTTTTGATTGACAAGAATGACCCCATATTCAACATAACATCTTCAATACAATACTAGTAAAACGAAATATGTCCTATGATCTCAGAAACGTCTATATGAAGAGATTGTATCCCTAGTTTAACTCACATAAATTAATACATGCCTATATGCGTTTTCGAAATCATTTGAAATATAATTATAATTATAATAATTTAGACAGTTTGCTGTAATTTAGTGCAAAACATATCAATTAATATCGTTAGTATAATTATGATTTATAATCTACACGCGAGTATATTTTATTTATAGAGAAAACATTTCCCAAAGAAAATATTTTACTAGTAGTTTACTGATTTATATGTTATGCTTAGACGTCACATGTGTGAAAGTTTTACTGTCCATTAAAATTTAACAATTATTCTATAAAATAATCTATGATTAAAGCAACATTTATTTCATGTATGGATGACATGTTAACGTGCTTACTTTCGTTTAATGATTTAGAGATAAATAATTAAGATGGCTTTTAATTATCCAAGTCTAGCTCTGGAGAGTCCCATAATGTTTTAACAATCCATAGTGTTTATTGCTGTAGATAATTTAAAGCGTTTGAAGAATTTTAAGACTGAATTTGATGCTTTCGCAGAGGTATTTTTATTCTTATAGAATGATTCATTGAACCGCTATTTATTGGTGCGTTCAAATATTCAAAGAAAACCCTTTTATTTTTTTAATGTGTTGCAAATGTAACAAATTATTAATTTAATGCATTTGCAACATAAACAAACATAAAAAAATATACTACATAAAATGTGAGAAGTAAAATTAACAAATAAAAACAACACGTAATAAATGTAATAAGAGAAATTTTAAAAGATAAGAAATTAGATCCTATTTTAGAAATTTATAAAACAACATCAATCTGTACTCATTCTCACTTAGGAATAATTATAGTATAAAAATAAACATAAATTTAATCTGGTGTGCCCACAGCTTTCTCAAATACGTATTATATTTAAATTAAATATATAATATTTGATTCAAAAGATAAAATGTCCAAAATATATTGGATCTACTTTTTTTAATTTACGGAATATTCACGTGATGTATTTAACCAGTATTTATTTCTTATAATCAGACACGTGTTAAGCTTTTTATTAGATGATTATAAAACATAATGTATCAAGATGATTGAATGATGATGTGTGATATTCGAAATATTTCCAGATTTTTTTTAACCAACAATAAAGTATTCTGACCAACAATCGAGAGCATTCAAGCCCTGCATAAATATAATATTTATCCAAACAATTTTTAATAATAGCCGTATTTATTGGGTGATATAAAGTTATATTAATATTCATTGGTACTCATTGAATTTACAATGCACCTACCACAACACATATCACTACCTACATCGTTTTCTATCCCACACAAATAATTCTCACTTGACATGTACGTAATAACAGTACAAAAAGTGAAAACTTAATGGGAATTGTGCTGCGAAAAAATCCGGCAACTTTCTTTATTTCAGTTTTATTTATGTAATTTAAAATTGCACAGCTTCTAAAAAAATGGAAAAAAACAAAAAAAGGAGGCCGCATTTTAATAAATGTTTTTTACCTGACGTTGTTTATAGGCAATAACCTAGTGGAAGTCCATTATATCGAATATCCTAGACGGTATCGTATTTATATTATTGGAGGATAAATTTATATATTTTTTTCTTTTATTCTGGATATATCAGGATATTAAAATATCACTTCTGAAGATCATTTCGTTTTATTTATAAATAACGATAAACGTGTGATTTAATAATTCGCATACTAATTAATAAATTATTACGAAACACCACAAGTATGCACTGAAAGTGTTATTTAGAATGAAACTGCATTAAAACTTTATGACGCAATGAAATCAAAAAGTACATCTACGTTTCCAACAAATCTTACACAAGATAAATAAAATATGATTAAACCGAAAAAATTGAAATTTACTTTATCGTTCATTTATATTTATGCCGGTTATTTAAATGTCAATTTATAACCATTTTATGCTAATTTATTTCAAACAACATGATGGGATTAAAATGATCAAATTTGATAAGTTGTAATTATTTTTAAATGAAGATGTACATTTAAAAGATATAGCTTTTTTTATTAGTGAATAAATTTTATTCAAATAATAATACTTTACATCGCATTTATAGCACGCCAAAAAATAATTCATAAAAATCAGCCATTTGATAATTGTTCAAATGTAGCCTATTACATTCAACTTAGAAATGATAGTAGATAAAATTATTTGATAATTAGTAAACATTACGTTTGATTAGAGCCTTCCATAAGGTTGGTGAAGGGTCCTCAGCTCGCATTCGACTTCTGGACCACCCTGAAGAAGATGCCCTGACAGACTCCGGAAGAATACGGAGAGACACATTGGATAGAAAGCTCTAAGCAGAGAATACATACGTATAGTATACTGCTCAGTTTCGTTGTATTTGTTAAAATGTATGTACATTAAAAGGTCGGAAATGTTTACGAATTAATAATTACGTTGGTTACTTACAAGAAAAATTCAATAATTTCAATATGGAAAGATTTATATATCTGGTATTGTGGGAAATATGATGAAGGAACTACACATAAACTAGTATAATATATTCGATAGATTCTAAATTATTTAAAACTGTTAAACTTCCATATTATGTGAGATCACTGTTAAAATAATTTAGAATTTAAAATCAATTTCCATCAAGCACCATCAGTCGAAAATATTAATTATATTCGATAGAACTAATTATGCCAAGAGGTGTGAATAATTCAAATGGATTTGGGTAGACACATCACTCGTACGTGGAGTAATCGTTAAACAAATCTATTCACGAAGAAATATACCGGGTATATCATAGGGCTCGCGCAAATAAGCTAGTTTTGTAAGACATTTTTTTTAAATAATCTCACTTTACGGAAAATGTAAGATTGAGAATACTAGAAAGTGATTTCAAAGATCTTTCTCTTGCAGTAGATTAATGAGGAGTTGCATTTATTTATCAATTAAACATTATCAGCTTCCACTTTAAAATAACGGATATTTTTCAGTAATAGTCTCTAAAAATTGCCAGTTTTAGTAATACGTAATGGAGGTATTACCATAGACGAACGTTTTAATTGCTCATCCGCTCAAATTCACAGGACGCAGCCATATGGCGCCGTGCTCATTAATCAAAGATTAACTCGTTTTAGAACTAAGTAACTTATGCTAAGGGCTCATTTTACTAACTGATTTATTATTTGGTTACATTGATATTGATACCGGGCGTTATTTATTCATCACATAATAAATTATGATTCTCATTATTGTTCACAATATTTTAAAGGATCCCAAAGATCTTCTCGATAGAAATCGTCATCGCATATCACAATCAGGGCGTTAGTCATTTCATGTCAGAATATTTTTTTAATTCAATTTTTGATTTAATCAAACATATATTTTACGAAAATAATTTAAGAAATAATGATAGTTTTAGCATTTTTTATCTCCAGAACACGTAGTTTCCGACTGTCTAAGAATTCCATGTCCCAAATATGAATCAATGACGTGTAATATAACAAACTTTTTTATATTTATAATAACTCTACAATCTTCTTCAAATATCATTTGATTTTTTACCGTCTTGTTTTCAAATTATGTATGAAAAGATCTCTTTCTACTTCAAATTTCTATTAAACCACACACGCCATGTCAAACAAGGGACTTAAAGCTAGAAACCTAAACGGAACAATTATGAGAATATGGTTTATTAATTACAGGATCCATCTATGATAAATCATGGATTTTTCTATTTTCTTATACAATTCTGTCATGCAAAAGACGTACCATATCGACTTTTGAAAGGGAAAAGAACGTAATCCTCAATTTTTCAAAATAGCTTTTATTCAAAAATCGATGTATACAACTTAATACACGCTCTATCAAAAGGATATCAGTTGGAAATGCCGAATTAGTGTCGAAATTTAGATTTTAAGTTTGAAAAAAGGATGGCCTGTGAAATTTGCGACTAGGAAAAAAGGCTTCCACTCAATCAATTGTATCGATTTTTCTTAAATAACTTATTAAATTAATAGCATATTGAGTAAATAAAACACCAGCTTTAATCTTCATGCACCTCAAGATTGTATTTATGTAATTTTTGACTTAAGCCGAAAATCATAAATAATCTATTTTTGCGCCTCCTGTAAAATGTGTTCTATGTGGGATACTTTTTTTTTCTTTTCTACATTCGATATGGTATAAAAAAAATTATCTGTCTTAAATTTTTTTATTTTATTTTTTAAAATACATAAATAAAAATAACGACAATTGAGTGGTAACTTCATTAAAAGCTTTTATATAAGTTTACTTTCCACTGCAGGTTCGCGATTTTATTATTGCTATTTCTATCCAACCAATGATATATTTAGAGTAGGTACTATTTTACTTGTGCACATTGCACCTGAAATATTTATTTTAATACGGCAAATTTGCCAAAAATTCAAGGTCCTGATAACACAGTAATTTTATTATTTCGCAATAACTAGCATTTTACTCTAGAGCAAGAAAGCATCAAAATTGATTTATTTAAAATACGTATAAATAAACATACACGGGGTTATCATGTGCAAGAGATAAGAGTGGCGACACAAATGCGCTAAGCGTATTTCGACTTATCGATTAAAACAAATTTACTCATTTCACACTGATTATTTCTATAAACAATCTTTCTTAACAATAACGCATACACGTAAGAGTACTCCATAGATATGATATGGTAATCATTTAATAACATTGCATTCAATAAAGACTCTGACTGATAGCAAGACAGATGCCATAATGTAACCTATATTCAAATAATTATCAATTAATATTTTTCTAAAAATACGTTGTTGATTTTTTTCAACATTAATCACACACCTACCCCATTTGTCATTGACAATATATCTCTACTCTTTATTCTTAAGAATGAGCAAATATTGTATATTTATTATGTTGTGATTGCCTTTTTCAGTCATATCTAGACGTCATCTTGGTGCATTCATTGTCAACTCTTACTGTAACAATATTTTGTTACTTTTTTCGATCCCTAAGTAAAACATGGGGATCTCAATACCTTGAAGAAAACCATTCATTAAATGGAATTCATGGTTTACCGGAAAATTTGTCGTCAATCGCTCAACTCATTGTGCATCCTGTATTTTTGGAGTTTTTAAAATCCTGCAGCTATTTAATCCAAACAATGTTCGGTTCTAAGGCGCTAATTATAAAAAATATTAAATAAATACCATTTTTGGTATTTAATCTATTTATAATAGATCAGGATTTTATATACGGGGACACATCCACGTTTGCAAATCATTTGCTTGCGGAAAATCATGGGTTTGATGT
>JAGVSQ010010774.1:0-12684 GCA_022683975.1 Rhyacophila evoluta
AGCGACCCGGGTTTCGCCTTTCGGCATCTTCAGGCTACATTATATGTGGGCGGTGGCTCGGTGGATCAATTTCCATCAAGCACCATCAGTCAAAAATCATAATTATGTAATATTTATTGAAAGTTATATGTGACACGAATCCCTAGAATCTTTAGTTGAAGCGCACTCTATCAGGACCATTTACGGAGCGAGACTATCTAGATTCAAAACAAGGAAAAAATTCGCGAAATAAATTGACTTGGTTTTTTTCGTTTTACGCACCGATCGATCTACCAAATCGTATTAATATTTATAATCGTACAAAAACGGTCATTCGAATATTTAGGAATTCAAAATATTTTTAACAATGGAATAATTTTTGCATATAAAAATGCATCGAAAGAGAATGTTAAATATTGAAAGTCGATTTGCATTTTTAATTATAATTTTAAAGTTCAGTAGAACTTTTTTAAGTCTACTGAATCGTATATAATTAGAAAAAACGTCTTTTTAAAATGGATTCGTTGTTGGTCCGTAATACTGCTGAATTTACGTCATGTGAACATGAAAGCTTTTGTTAAACGTATTTTAGTTAGTAAGCCTCCATAGTTATACTCCTAATTTCACTAAGAAAGTACCATAAAGCAGCCATTTAGCTCTTCCTTTGGGGTTCGAGCTTGATTCTAATTAAACCGCAATTCATATATCGCTATTGCGAGGTGGACCATTTTTATTGTAATATAAAAATATTGATTGAAATAATGATCTCTCAAAAATTACGCACATAAATCACAAGAGACAGATCACAGATTAAATTCAGTAAATATACATATAAAATTCTAAATTATTTAAAACTGGTAAACTTTCACTTATGGAAGTTAACCATTTTTAAATAATTTAGAATTGAAATTAAATTTCCATCAAGAACCATCAGTCGAAAATATTAATTATTTAAATATATTTATTTTTAAATTTTATAAATTTAAGCAGGCATAAAAATTTCTCATTAGAGGCAATAACTAAATATTTGACATTTTTAGCTACATATCAAAATCTAGCAAGTAGTAATAGTTGATAAATTTTTATTTACTCTATTTAATTTTTCAAAATAATGTTCAAATTAATGGAGAAAATATTGTACGGTAAGAAATTTTTTTTATCGTCCTGTACATTTTGTGTTAAAACACCTGCTAGTTTTTAAAATTGGACGGCCTAGATTTTGTGACAGTTAATGCACTTTTTCACTACGAATTTGTTATTTTCTAATTATTATAAAATATTCAATTTAACGCTGTTTATTAATGAAATAATATCAACTATAACGTTCAAATCTATTTTCCAAACAAATGTATTTTTTTAAGTAATGACGTTTTTGCATTCTATAAGCGATATACGTAATATATAAATAATACTGTCACAAAATTAAGCGAGTGCTTTTTTACAAAATGAATAAAGCTTCATTTTGATAAACCAAGAAAAAAGAAATATAAAACTTCATTTTTTTCTGTCAAATAAATTTGTCATCCTAAGACATTCACAAAATAGCTAAATTCCTACAGAATCCAATACATTTTTTTGGTACATATATTAATAAACAACATCACGAAAAGAATGGACCTGTTCTGACCGCACCGTAACTCACGATTGCATAGCTTTTTTTCACAACAATATAAATCACGCGTGGTAATGAAAAAAATGGTATGCGCGCCCCATTCAAAACATCAGGTGTAAAATGTTTACAACGAATTGTTTAGCATGGGTATAATAGTCAAATTCAATAGCTCACTCGGCCGGCCTACCTTCCACTAAAGTATTATTATTGTTATAACAATAAACTTTTTTCGCTTCGAATTATATTTTTTGCTTTCGTGATTTTTTTCGTTCAAAATGAACGATATTCTATTATAATGTCATCAAAATATTGATTCCACCAATATATGAAATATTGTTTTATACAAAAGCTGTATTCTTATTTATATATTTTTTTATACCGTGTTCGCTCCCAACGTGGAGCATATGAATCTACACAGTGTGAAGATATCCACTCCGAAAGAGGAGTATTTGGATCTCCGAAATGTCAGACGTCTTTTCACGAGAATTGTTTGTCAGACATTTGGTCAACCCGATGGGTATCCCGTCGTGCATTTTCGGATTTTTAAGATCCGACAGATGGGGCATAGAACCCGCATTCCACGGATTGCTAGGCACACACGCTACCAACTACGCTACTATTCTCATAAGTCTATATAATAATAAAGGTTAATTATATTTAAATTGCTTTTTTTCGATTATTTATCATAATGACTAGGACAATGACTAATATATGAGACCAGAAGGAACTAGGATTAGCACTTTAATGATTAATAATAAAATTGATCTTTTACAAAAAAAAAAAAAATATAAAATAACTTTTAGGGTTTTCTAGTTTATGGTGAGGAATGGAAATAAATTTTATTAGTTTATCTTGTGTTGTTTTTATATTTATTACCACATTATTTTGCCGATACAAGTATAAAATAACATATTTTTCTATATATTAGCTAACGCACTACAAACATTTATAAAAGATTCACATTACAAAGCAATTTCATACATTATTACGGTATTTTTTAAGCATATTTTTAATCATGTCCACTGTGAATGTGGAACATGTGGATCCTATATATGTGAATACAACATTATTTTTACGAGTATAATATGTAACCATCTATTTTTTTATAGAATAATAGTATATGCACCCACGGTCTCCAGCGCGCAGTGTGCCAGCTTACTAACTTAGCTACTGAAGAGACTAAACTAGCATGGTAAATATTTATAAAGTATTTAACAATCTGAATGCATTTAATGCGATGCCATTATTTTATATAAATACAAAAATCATAATGCAACATGGATATTAATTTAGATTTTATTTTTATCAATTTCGCTTCCAGCTTGTTCGGTCGAATGAGCTCTCAATAAGGCGGTAGGCGGAACTTTTTCATTTTATGGACTGGCAATAAAGTTTAAATTTATAAAGGAACGAGACCACACAACAATGGCGTCGCGATCAATTATTATTGCGATTCATCCATGAAATTGAATCGATTGCCTCGAATTCTCCGCAAAAAAAATCGCTGATTCAAATGCCGAAAAAATATCTATGTATTTTATTATCTACAGATAGAAAAACAATTTAAAATCAATTGGAAGAAAATATTTGAGGCTATTTTTAGTGTCTAGTAATAATTAAAAAAAATATATAATTCGAAATAAATTGATTGGTGCATTTCAAGTGTAAGTAAACACAATTCCACTATAATTCGAATTTTGAAAATCTTTGGTAAAAAGGAATATATTTATTACATTTGTGTATACCACGATTGGATTTTACGAATCATTTCCAACATACTATTATATATTATAACTAAATTAAAACTATGTATTTAAAATAATAAAACCTTGTTATGAAGTAAAATATAACAAGAGATACAAATTAAAACGTGCACTGCATGCAGATTTTACAGCTGCTCTAAGCAAATTTTGCTACACGTGGAATATGTACTGTCAACATTATTTAAATTGTAAATTTCGACAAATAAGTTAAGAGTTATGTATTTAAAAAGCTCAAATTTAAACTTGAATATTAACAACTGAGTAAAAGCTTATAAAAATAGAGCTTACTGAATACATAGGTGAATGAAGACATATCCACTTGTGATTTACTACCACCTGATTCCACCAAAGTTTTTTCTTAGATCACGAGTACATTTTGCTGTCCCACTTTCGTCCTCGGTGCTAGATGTTGTGGGTTCAATAGTTGCAAAGTTTTTTGGAAGCCCAATGGGTTGATATATTAGCTGACATCAAATTTTCATGAAATACTCTGTCAATATGTCATCACGTTACAGAGATCTATACTAGAGTATATATAACTTCAGTTCTGCAGTTAAAATCTTCACACAGTGGAAATGCACATACTACACTTCAAGAGCTGGCATGGTAAAAACAAATATTCACTGATTAGTTTGTGGGACAGCTTTGAAGTCTTATAATATCCTTGTACACCACTGTATTGCTAGTCAAATGATTATCCTTCACGAAAGCAACGATCCTGTCCAGCGCATATGAGTTTCTTGGTCTACCTTGACGTCAGTCGCTTGAAATTGGTGCGTAATTCATTCGTTCCATTTCATGTCTTTTCGTGTCACTACAATGTTATAGGGCACATTAAAAAATTTCCATTTACCGATATTTCTTTTTTAATCTCTATTAGATGGTTCAAATTGATTATACATACGTTAAGTTAGTTATCTCGCACCTCTTTTCAGTTAAACCTTTTCACACGGACGTAGTCGTACATATATTATCGTATTCCATATTAAAAAAAAATCGGTTTTTGAAGAAAGTCAACCGATTTAATATATTGTATGTAAGTCGTTTATAAATTGTTGTCTATCCACATCACCAATTCACGTGTATTAAATTCACATGATGTACCAGTCATAATTTTATAAAAAACCGCTCATTTCTATGAAAAGAAAATCAAATGTTTTTCTAATGTATCGATAACTCTATATCGTATCTGTGGCCGAATAGTAAGCGGCGCTCTTTTGAATTGCTTTTCTCTGAGAGTCCCAGATTTAAATACCGTACCTTCCATACTACTATATACACTACTAGATATTTCCATGAGTGATCCTGAATTCGTTAAACGTTTGGCTGTCCGACGTATCCTCGTGAACATCTATCATACGTAGATTTTATTTTAAATAATACATAGTGACTTACTAACAAATTAATAGTTTTTGATTTCAATTTTAAAGGTCTATTTGATGTAATTTGTGTATGGATACATGTATGACCTGGGAACACGCAAAAATACTGATGGATGAGAGGAACACTTGAGGGTTACAAGTGGTGTCTATATACACTTGAGGAGTAAAAATGGGAGAAGAAGAAAATGAAAATAAGCCGTTGTATTCTTTTTCAGTTAGACATTACAGTAGCCATGGTCATACTTTTTGTAAAGAACATAATAGTTGAAATATTAGACAGTAAATTAATAGCATTTCAACTCTAACAATAAAACAAGGACGAGAAAGAAGCCGTTTATAAATTTAAAATCACTTAAGGATGTCTTGCACGATGCAACAAATTATTCTCTTATAAACGGTTCAGGTACCAGGAGAATAGAAAGGGATAATCGGTGGGTCGGTCATTAATGAAAAACGAGTCAAGTCATACAATCATATTATTCTTAACCGAATCACACGTGGTTCGTTCTCTCTCGTACATGTTATGACGATTCCGCGAAAGAGTGAGATAGAAATAGTGCATTATGCAGATCGTGAGTCGAAGTTGCCGCACGAGCTCGTCTTCCGCTGACACCTGGAGCGGTATCCAAATTCAAACCAGAAAGATGATTCCTTGTTAACTAAGCAAGTCACAACTTGGGCCCGCCTAGAAGAAAAAATATTGTTTGATGTACATATTGTACCTACTGAACATAAGACGGGTCTTAACTTTTGATTATAACATCAAAAGTGTTTCTGATATAAACACTTATAAAACGTACAATTTGTACATGCATATTATAAAACATAATAATTGTACACATAATAAAACATTTTAAAAGACATAAGGGACATTGTGTTATTAATATCAGACTGTGTAAAAAATGTTGGCATATGTGCTTCTAAGCTAGGAATTGCTCGTTCGATTTCCACAGCTGCATTATTCAATAGAATATGTAAGGCGGGGTGACCAACCAACTAAAAAATTGGATGCCAACCAACTCTCGTGGAAAATCCGTCAGAGAAGGACTATTTACGTGACTTAGTTTAACAAAAAGAAACGGATACGCAAGTATGTGTATAAAAAAATAACTATATTAACCAGTCAACTATAACTCGATAATCACAATGTAAGCAACTTAATACACGTTCTATCAAAGGGATGTATGCTGCAAATATCTAATTGTATCTAAATTTAGCTTTTAATTTTGAAATAAGTATGGCCTGTCCAATTTGCATTCAGGAAAAAGGACTTCCACCCCATCAATTTTATTTGTTTCTCTTAAATAACTTTTTATGCATCGTTTGATTGTATTAGATTGTATCAATTTAATATTGAAACTTTGGCCCAGTATCATTACGCAAACGTTTTTTGTCCTTTTTTACCGTGTGGCTAACGTCCTTTTTCTTTTCCACAGTCAAAATGGATACAGAAATCTTTTTTTTCATCAGAATTGTTATTTATAAATTATTCCAGTATGATTCATACTGGTAAACAAATTCATGTGCGCAGCTTCCAATCTGAAAACTTTATCTAAGTATATAATTTTTATGACAAACTTTTATGAAACAGTTCATTTTGTTTATGTTTTTTTACGTATTTAAAATGTATTATGTTGATAATTTATTTATTTGGATAATTTTTTTCACTTCTTCCACTTCGTGTTAGATATTCACCTACTGCAAAAAGTTTCTCCACAAAGTTGGCATAACAAGAGGCCAACCCGTTTCTCTCAACTTGTAGAATCTCTTGAAGTTGCATTTTAGTAGGCTTCATTGGCTTCCACGAATATAGGTGCTCAGTACTTTACGACTTGCTACAAACAATATCTAGAACTTTTCCATTTTTATGTAGCAAGTAATTTCCCAATATTTTTTTCTGTCCAAATCTGAATCAAATCTCTGCTATATGAATGGATCCCATATGACAGTAAAAAGGAATGGTTCCCCACAATGCCAACTCTAGAAATAGAGCATATGAATACCCACAATCGATAATATTTTTTTCTATTATATATTATGCATTTAATTTAATTCACATAACTTTTACTAAAGCAGTGTCAATCCTGTAATAGAGTAACTCTATCTAACCATTTTCCTCAGTCCGCTTCATAACGTGTACCCACCCTATCTTAAATTAGAATAACTTTATTAATTACCAAACTTTAGGAAACCGCTTAGATGCGCAAGCGCATTATGATTTATTTTGTCACCCAGTGGAAGCAGGAAACGCCTTAAAGTTTTCAATCTCGATTAAGTATTTAGATAAAACTTATAAATGATACAAGACATAAGTATCTTAAAATGATAAAATTCAGAATGGTAAAAACATACTTGTGTTGAACATCAAAACTTTAAATTTAATATATGTCATATTTACATAAAAAAATCTCTACTATGAAATGATACGAACTTGATAAAAGCTCGAAAAGAATTTTATACTTTCATCGTTATCGAGTTGGAAACTAATTGAACTAACTGGAATCAATTTTGTTTTATCTAGCAACTAAATCTACTATTAAAATTATAGTTAAAAATTGTAAATCGATTCAATTAGGATTTTTGGTCTTAAAGCTCATTTAACTTTGCTCGACTTATTTCGATAAATTCGACGATCGTTTAATAGCAGTCTCAATAAAGGATAATAATTGATGAAATCATTTAGTGTATACTTTTTAACTATTCCTTCTCCGATTTTCTAGGATATGTATCTCCATAGTGTAAAAGATTTATCTTGACAAATTATTTTTATGATAAATAATTGTTGGGCATTCAGTTCTGTATCGTACTGTACTCGTATTTTAATCGCTTTATAAACCAAATCAAGTATTTTTTTATTAGTTTGATTTTGAATGGTTCGTCGTTGCTGAAATTTATGAGCATTTTTCACTCTATTTAATTTCCCGTCCCGAACCGAAATAGCATGCTTTCTGTAACCTCGCTTGACAATAACGATATCGATACATCAAAGAAACGTAAAATTAATCAGGAAATTAAAAAAGTATTCCTTTTCCAAGGAATCAGTGTTACTGGGAAGGTATCTAATTATCCAAGTGGCACAATAGATCTAAAGAAATAAGAGTGTTTTGGAAAAAGTCAAGTCCAGTGTCCAAGAAACATAACATCCTTGATCCTAATGTAGTAAAGAGTTTTTTGAAAGAAGTATTAACTCATCTTGCGAGGTAATATTTATACTATTTAATATTTCCTAACGGGAACTTCCTGAGAAATATTCAATTAATCTCTTCGTCTATAAATGATTTCATTATTAGTTTTATGAGTTTCCAACTTGATTAGTAGTAAGTATAGTAATGTCTGCAACATGTATGCTATCTTTGTTTGTGTATGATTATAATAATGTAGGTAGGTAAGGGCAATCTTGAAATAAACTACACCTTTGTGCAGTTAGTTCACTCGATAGTCTGCGGCAAGGTGCGAAAACAAGTCAGTAAATCCCAGGCGTGGGAGAGTTCGGATGGTATGTGAGACTTGTTGCGCACGTGTGGGCGATATGCAGTGATATCCCGAGAAGCACCTTACCAAGATTATTATTTAAGAGAGATAAAAATAGACCAGAGTTAGCAGGTAAAACAGAGAATTATTTTATGAAGACATTGCTCTTTTTACCTACACTGGAGGTCACTAAACTTTTTAAGAGGTATTTTTTATAATAATTAATATTTCTGTTTGAACCTAAAAATAGTCATGAAAGTGCTAAACAATGTAAAAAACTAGAAATTATAAAATATGATAGACAATATTATCGATGAAAATTGCTTTAAGATTCATAGACTAGCAACAATGTCAGCTATCCATATAAATGATAATCTTTTCAAAGATAAATTAGTGCTAGAAATCAAGTACGACGTGAAAATGGGTAATATATCAACCAATGAGTAGTAAGAGACTCTCCTCTTATCTATAAGATTTCTGTTGTATTTATAATTCACGGAGTTTGTTGGCTTAAAAATTCTATACATAAGACTGTGTTAATAGTCATGACTTTTAAATGGATCAGATGGTACTGTTTTTTAATCACATGGCCTTTTTGGCCAATCCGTAAACGTTACGCTTAAATAACGAAGGCCGCGTGTATACATCGCGTAACTAAAAGGCCTATTACACTACACAATTTCAAGGCACTCTTACCCTTACTTAGTGCGGTGTAAAAAGCCATAGGCACTTAAATCACATACAAGAGACCACGCCCACTATGCAGTAAGAGCACTTAATATTGTGTAGTGTAATAGGCATTTAAATAAAAAAATATATTTAAAAAATTGAACGATCAATATTTTTAGAAGTTGGCTTACAAACAATACACATAAAAAAATAATAAGATGTAGTAAAGAAATATAATTTTTTTTCTTTACTACATCTTATTATGCGGATTCGGATATTCGGAGCGCATATGATTAAAAATAGTAGGTCTCGGGATGTGACCGTTAGTTTAACACACCTTTCGAATTTAAAATAAATGAATGGAATATATTTATAAACTTTTATCCCTTCTCTATTGAATGATATCAAATTGGAAAGGATCGACCGATTGTGTAGTAAACTTTTTTTGCGAAACAGATTGATACCGCTTTTGTGACGTTGAGCTTTGAAACATGTAGGGTACCCTCTACCGAATTTAACGATATATTCGCGTTAAAGTTCTAAACATCAAAAGAAATTGCCACAGATTTTATTACTTGCAGACTCATTGTACTTTTAGTACAATAAATCAATGTATAAATTGAAGTAAGTACATTTGTAGTATACCATCGTAGACAGAGATCGTAAAGTGTGTGATTAGAAGTATCAGGCCACCATAAAAGAGAAGCGTCAATCAAACCATCAAAGAAGATCATTTTCAATAGGATAATAGTGTTATTACGGGTAACCTTGAATGTGCTCACTGACCTCTCTGGATATCGAATTCGCTCCAGGCGAGTTTTCTTGCGCAACATTACATATATTGTTATTTATTAAAATAGGGTGAGATATTCCAAGTTCGAGGGAAATTATAAATTCAAACAATGTGCCGATATATTACATACATGGATTGGAAACCTTCATGGATTTATTGTTAGTATGCTTTACGGGCGTAAATTATAAATTTATTGTTACAGAAAACATTCCCCTAATAATTCTTGCTATGAAACTGAAACATAAACTTTCGATGCGTACATGTATTAACAATAATTGATTAAAGAGATTTATTCATTTTACATTACAAATTACGAGCTCAAGGCACATAATTTTCTTTAAGTCCAACGTATAAAATAATGATAAAGAACATAATTGAAAAATATTTTTAAAAATTCAATTGACCTGAAAATAAACGTGCGCACTTTGGTATTGGTAGTTGCGGATTCGGATTCGTCAGCTGCCACGATTTTTTTATGCATTTAAAAATGAAGAACTGAATGTCAAATAGATTGAGCAATTGGGTGAGTCTTCTATACACTTCAGTTTCTGGAGAAGACATTTTCACACTATAAGGATGCACAAGCACCACTTTTGAAGCGGACATAGTAAAAAAGTATCAATAAATACAAGTGAAGATATATTTTGAGAAAGAAAAGATAAAAGCCCTACTCAGACAGTTAGACTAATCTTTTTCCATAAACATATAAAAAATACATCTGAACGCACCTCACTCAGGTGGAAGATGTTAATATCGCGTTGCCCATTCCCTGGATTGGTATGACTACCGATGTTAGTTCTACACTTATAAATTTTAAAAAGTTGACTTTCTCGTTTGGTCAGGTGGTTATCAATGTCACATAGACAAATAATCAGAGTTATCAATTTCACCACGCATAAGTATATTTTTATAATTAAAAAAATAGCTTAAAATTATCATTTGTGGTTATATTATATTAATATATTTCATTGTCACTTCATAAGCCAATTGGTAAGAGTGAGCGTTTAGGCACTGGAGGTTTGAAGCTCGAATCGTATGGATGTATTATATTTTCAATGCAAAAATAGATGCCCAATATGATAAGTAATTTTCTCACAAGCAAACGTCATGAAAAATAAAATATATATTCCCACCTCTCCTTCACTCTGACTCTCTCTCACAATTGTATCCAAAAGCTCCGATATCGAAAAATAGATCTACCTTGTTCGATTAAAATATTCCAGCAATTAATACAAATTACCTAAGACTTAGATTACTACACACTTAGCGTGCGAGAGTAGGTACGACTTAAAAAAACTAGGGAAAAAATCGTATTAGGTAAGCACTTAATCTATAGTAAAAAAAACAATTTCGTGGTATTTAATATTATTCGTACAAATCATATTATTAAGAATTAATTACTACGCAATAAAACTTTAAATCGCTCATAACGACGTTAATCTGTTTATATTTAAAAAACGTATTTCAAGTAATCTAATAAATTTGATACATTTATATCATAATATAAATATATTATACTACTGTAAAGAAAACTTCGTATATCTTTCTTTTGACACGCTTTGTAGTATATGTATTTTGAATACACACAGACTGGTCAATGTCATATCTCGTCTGCGAAACAATATTTCCGCGATAATAATACAGTCGTTGACAATACTTTCGCTGGGAAAATGCCAAACGTGTTTCATCGCTTGAATATTTCATTACTAATAATTTCTTCGAGCGTTCTCATAAACTACTATAACGTATTGCCGGAAAAATTTCACTTATAAATAATATTTATCTTATCACAGTCAATACTGTGGTTAGCAATTATTTATTAAATGATAAACTCTTCATTTAACATTTGTTACAAACTTGATATTTTTAACAGTAAAATTATTAATTTTCATTGCTTTAATTGAAATAATACAAATATTAAAGCTCATATATTATGGTCATAATTTTATAAAATAAATACATGGGAGTTCAAAGAAAATATTGATACAATTATCGGTTAATGTCGGTATTGCAGTTGCTAATAATATTAATATAACAGTAATTTACACATATCATTAGAAATCGATTAACTACGATTGGTTAATATTAAATAAAAGAAAAATAACGAGCTTAATAGTTTCATAGAATGTTGAATGACGATTTTGAAATCAGTGTTAAAATTTATTTTCTATCCAATTTTCATTTGTATTCATATATTTACAGGTAAGTGGAGCATACGGATTTTAATAATGTAAAGATTTATCTTGACAGATTTTTTTTGTCGTGGATTTGTCGTCAATCAATAATCGCTCAATATGTTAATTTTAATTTAGATATGGGACTCACACAGACGATTCCTTATGACGAGCAGTAACGTGCACACATATTTATCGATTCGGCTACCGCAAGACAGCAAGATCTTCTAGGATATTAGAAAAATTCAAGTTATTGTAACAAAAACGTAGTTAAATATTATTCTTTTCTTCAAGATTTTGGCGTGCTGAAAGGCCGCCATATACTAATCTATTCGACAAAATTACAGGACACTCGCATAATCTGAAAGTATGTAAAAGTACCAGCTGATGACAGGGTTTCTTTGATGTGCCATATGATGTCCATATACTACACTGTGGTAGTAAATATGGAAGAAGAAGAAAGAAATATAATGTTTGGAAGGAAAATAAACCATGGTGTGAAATATTGATTTATTTCAAATTTCGTTATCATTTAGATTAAAAAAAAATAACAATAATTAAGGTCAGGCCTGCGCATTTTGACATGTCAAGCCATTTGTGCTCAATTGATTTGTTATTACATATCGTTGATGGCCATGCAACTCAGAAATGCTGGGACCTAATTAGATTGAAAATGACAACACACATCGATGCGTGCAATTTCAAATTTAAAATGATTTTTAATGCATTCAGCTGAGAGAGTAAAATTAGTTCTGAAAATTAAGTAGAAATGAGCCACGAATATGCTAAAAATTAAAGCACGATATCAATAGCGATTTGTTATACAAATAATAATAATAAT
>JAGVSQ010010776.1:0-12683 GCA_022683975.1 Rhyacophila evoluta
ATATATGTATATATACGTATATTAATATAATCGTCGTCTTACGATGTACAAAATAAGTATTTATTTTTCCAATAATAGTTTTATCAATATACACTAGACACAAATTGACATATATGAATAGGGAACAATTCAACTTGAAAAAAATACAAACATTTTATAAAATTTGATAAATAAAATATTTTTTTTATATCCATTCTATCACAAGTAGAATATGAAATATTTTTTTGAAACAAAATTTAAGACAAATATGTTGAAATGTAAAAGAAAAACAACGGTCAATGAAATCGAAAAAAATTGACTATTAAATTATTAATGTCTAGGGGTCTAGGCAACGACATGAAAGTTGGTTGGAGAGTATATTTTTTTACTACAACTGCTCCGAAAGTAGAATATATGAATCGACACAATATGAAGACATATCTAGACAGATTATTTTTACGAGAATTGGTTGTCAGACAATTGCTCAATCCAATGGCCATCCAGTCCTGTATTCTAGTAGTAGATCTGGAAATGGAACCCGCACTCCTCGAATGCAAGGCACGCTAATTTTTTTACTACCGGGGAGACGTATATAGATGTAGTTAAGCAGAAGACGTCCAAGCCACACAGTGAGAAACAAGTTAAATATGCGTTTGAAATTTCAATGAAATAAATTAACATTTAGTATGAATTTTCTTTATTAGGACTGTAATATGAAATTAAAATACTTACATTGTATATACTACAGCTTACCTGATTATTAGATGATTGAAAAACGTACTACTTTAAAAGTTATTGAATATATTGTGGGTGCTTATTTAAATTTTGGTCATTCTGTGCTTGGATTTTTATTGATATTATATTTGTCGTTGCCCATAAACCTTGAGATTGGTTATATTTAGTATATTTTTTGTTTAAAAATAAAACAATTATCAGTATAATGTGTTTATCTATTAAAAAATATTTGAAAAATTATATTACAATAAAATATTGTTATAATTTAGAATAGGTACGATCAAAAAATTAATTGTAATTAAGCTTCCTATTATTTAAATTTCAAAGCCGAAAACTTTTCAATTATATATACAGTAGTATGTATATTTTCTAGACATTTTCTAGATATTATTGTTTGTAAATTGTTATTATGCGAGTTAAAAAAAACAATGATTACTTCTTCTGGGTGTATATTTCTGATTCAGTGTTTTTTTATATTAAAATATTGGTGTTTCCAAAGTATTATATATAATAAAATGAAAAATTTCAATTTGTGGCTTGAATGTCTTCTGCTTAACTACATCCATATGACCACTATGTAAATGTATACGTCCATTGTCAGATTGAACAAATCTAACAGTCTACCATGAGCAGGATTAGCAAACGATGGATCGATCACATTCAGTGAAGACTTTGATACACACTCCAGCTTAGTAAAATCAAGACTTGTATTATAATACATGTTCTTTGAACCTCGGTCTATGAACAAAACTATGTGAAAAGGTTTCCATTATATTGATCAGTATGCGGATACTTCAAAATTCATTTTATAAATTAATTAATACAGGAGTGTTAATTGAATGAATTTGTGGCTAACTTATTGATCACGAGGCTCAGTTTCGTGTGTGACCTATTAACGGAGTGCCCGATCGTTTGACATTTTAGGAATCAATTTATCAATGTGGGCTTCGCATCAAGTATGACGCCCTCGCATAATTATCTGTAAGGACTATCAACTTGTCGCAAACTTCAGAGTTGAAACTTTCGTAATGTGTAACGCGGATCACTTTATATAATATAAATACGAAGGAGCCCCTGGAGAATTCTCAACAGCCCCTAAAATGCTACCGCTAAAGAATTTTAATAGCGTTAGAGTGTTTTAAAGTTTCTTTCAATTAACAATTTGTAAAATATCTATTATCATTATAATACGTAAACATATGATAAGCTGACATACGGATTTCAATTTTAAATGTGTGATTCAGAATTATTTAAAAGCATAAATAATATTTTTACCATGCGCGCTTCGACAGTTTAATTACAGCTATGTATTATAGTCTCCCCGATAGCGTAGTTGGTAGCGTACGCACCTAGCGATACGGGGAATGCGGGTTTGAATCGCCATCTGTCGGATTTTAAGAACTCGAAAAATACAGGACTGGTTGCCCATTGGGTTGAGTAATTGTCTGACAAACAATTCCCGTGAAAAATAATCTGTCAAGTCTTGTTTTCACATTGCAAAGATTCATATACTCATCTTTCGGGGTGGATATCTTCACACTGTATAGATCCATATGCTCCATGTTGGGAAGCGACCATGGTAGATAGGGGTAACTAACAGTATTTGGTGATAGTGATATATTTTGATATTGTCTTATAAAAAGCAATATGCGAATTTTCAATTTATTGAAAAATTTCACATTAAATCCATGCGCATTATAATTGAGATTTCACGGCAAGTTTCCACATTTCGATGGTTTATTAAGGTTAAGAATTTTATTTGTTTAATTTAATTGTTTAACCATTGTAAGCTAAGCAAATACTACAATATTTTCCATATTTATTAATATTAATTATCTGCCCAATTCTAATGGACGACATAAAGAAAACTCTTCTGTAGTCGAGGGGTTAGCATGTTCGTCTCGTATCGGGAGAAAGCGAGCTCGATTCAAATATCTACTGAATTTTTAAAAACATCTGAAAATGCAGTTGAGCAATTTTTTGACGGCTAATTCTCGTAAAAAATAATCTGTAAAGACAAATCTTCACATTGTGGCAATCCATAAGCTCCAATTGAAAACCAGACATCTTCACACTGTAATATACTATATTCAGATGCTCCACTTTCGGTGCGGATATGGTAATTTTTTTTTTTAAGTTTGTCATCTTTCTAATTGCTTGCATTAACCATCAATTAGTTTTAATCCATCGTATCACACGAAACATTGAGCAGTCAAAAAGCGGACGGTAAATTAAATGCTGCACGAAATAAATAAACTGTAAAGCCAGTCGACATCCGTAGAAAAGTAAATCCTATGAATTTAAAATGAGCGTGGGCTGACATACATATCCTGCACACGTAGGTGAGCGGCGAGCAGTAACTCGACTGAATAGACCTTAAAACCCCGTCCATGTTGAATAATTGCATATATAAACAAAAGGCTATAACAGCGTTACCGACAAGACGTGAAAGTTATATTTAAGAGTATAAGTCACTGAAACAGAACACTGACTTGATGACTGTTTAAATAAGTAACCTTTTGCCTCGGAGTAAAAGCAACCGAGACATAAGTACTCGATTTTTTATTGTTTCAAAATTTTCCTAAGCTTCTCTTTGTTTATTTTCACCCGCAGGTTTTCTCATTCTCTTCAAATTTGCATACGTTGTAATAACAGACTCTGTTTTATCTCTCTCGACGATTTTGTCATTTTCCTAAAAGCAAAACTAATTTTATTTTATAGTATAAAAATAATAATAATTTTCTTGCTGCGCTACATCCTGTGGCGTACCATATCTTTTTTTTAAATCCCTAATCTAATATTTTTGACAAATACTATACATCGGCTCTTTATTTACTTTTTTAGTAAAAAGGTTTCACTTAAAAATATTACTTGAAAGATCCATTTCGTCCTGGACAAAACCGTGTGGCATATAATTTCTGAAAACCCACTCTTCATTTTGAAGAATTATTCCGTAAAAAATAAGAAATAACTAATGCCTCTTTCTACGATTAATTTGTACGTATATAATAATACAATATTATATCTATGAATATTTATAAGCTTTATATTTTGGACAAAATAATATACATGGTATAATTGTTTAGAAATGAATGAAATAATTCTTAAAATATCAGAAAAACGATTTGGAATGTTTTTAAATATGTAATAAAATCTATAAAGAAAATTTACTCTTTAAATGAAATACGAATAAATATCGTCTCGCATAATTTGCACTATTTTTTTTAATTAAACGTTTTTCTTTTAAATTATTAGATTGATTATTATCTACACAGTATTATTTTTAAATACCATTATATGTATATTACAGTCAAGATATTTTATTTTAAATATTTTTTTTTTTATTTATCTTCTTAATAGAATATTATGCAGTGTCCTCTATCCCATCGGTAAAAATCTTAATAAGAACATCTTTTCCCTGAAAATTGGTTTGCGTCCAGACTAATATTCCCCATAAACCATCTAGCGGTATAATTCAAACTGCTTTTATTTTACAGATATGAAATAAAGCTTTCTTATTTTTGTCTGTCTTGGATTCAAAAAATATTTCGTTATTTCACCGTTAGATAGTTTTCAATCGGTAATTTTACTAAAAATTTTATTGTATTGGGTATTTTAAGTAAGTAATGTACAGAACAAGATAAAATAAATATACATTTAGAAAGTTTTTACCGTTAATAATTATTATTTTCGCACGTTATCCTATATAAAATATTCCCTTTTTATTTGCATATATACTTTCATATTTACAATTAAATAGAGCGTTAACATAGTGAATATGAACACTTAGTAATATAATTTAAATATCGTGAATAAGTTTTACATTTTATATCATTTTTAAGTGAATTAAAATAGTTTTATAAACACTAATTTTAATTCCATCTATGTTTCAAAATATTGTCGATTAATACATAATTCATAATTTAATTTAAGACTACAATTTATCGGTTAAGTCCGTGAGGTATGGAAAAGTTGTGATAAGTTGAGTAATTCCCTCCAAAGATTCTTTTGCATTGAAATAGCTTAGCCTAGATGAATTAGTATTTGTAATTAAGCATCAATTTCCAATGAATTTTGAATCACGGTCGATAAAGCAGGAAATCTCAGTTGCCATTTTATGATGAATATGAATGAATGCGATCGTCCATTGCGCAACAGGGCGCGACAAGGCAAGGGCGAGTGCATTAGCGATGCAAGATGCGCCAAAGCTCACGTAGCCGCTGCGGCTGTTCAGCGTGGCGTCGGGAAAGGGCGTCGGGTCGCGAAAGGACGTCGCGGGGCCTTCGGTTGGACCGCTCCGTCGACACGGATTCTGCGCATGCGTAAAACTCAACGAAATGAAACGCATCGATAGAAGCACCACAGTGGCGACTCGAAATGGATTTTTTTAATCAATCATTTTTTTTAATCACAATAAACTTACTATTTTTCTTCTACTTCACTATCTTTTTTAATGTATATTGGTATCATGTAAAATTAAAATAATAATCAAATAAAAATATCATCGATTATTTGACGAGTCAATTATATATCAATTACGCAATATTTTCATAGGCGCGCTATTCGTGACAAATGTTACAGATTCAAATCTTACAACGGCATACAAATTTAAAGTTATAGGATTTATTACTCTATAGGTTGAACAACTGATTGATTAGCAGTGCATATACCAAAAACATCTGTTAAGATAATTCAGCACATTGTAGAAATTCATATGGTCAAATCTCGGAATGAATTGGAAATTTAAATAGACAATAGTAGAACAAAAGGATTTAATAAAAAACATACCCGTTTTAGTATTTACACTTATTCAAATGAATTATTTAGGTATTTTTTCTTTTTCGCTGTATTGTATTTTGTATCATAAAGTGATATAGTTAAGTATATTAGTGTCACTAAAATTTGTATCTATTTAAAAATGTCTCCCCGGTAGCGTAGTTGAAAACTTACGCGCCTAGCGATCTGGGGAATGTGGTTTCGATTCCCCATCTGCCAGATTTAAAAATCTAAAAATGCAAGACTAGATGCCCATTGGATTGAGCAATTGCATAACAATTCTGATGAAAAATAATCCATCGAAACGTCTCCAAATTACGGAGATCCATATACTCCACTACAGAGTGGATATCTTCACACTGTGCAGATCCGTATGCTACACTTCGAGCTTGAGCATGGTCTAACAAAAAATATGTTGTAAAAACAAATAATTATTTAGCTATTTTGCCAAAGTAAGGCATCGCTATTCACCATAAAAAATCACATGCCTCATTAGTGGTTGACCAATAGCGTCGTCTAACTTTCGTAGCTTAAAAATATTCAGCATTTTTGTACAATTTTTTTTTTTTACTTTTATACATATTTGGTTAATTCATCGCTTATTCGTTTATTTATTCCATTTTGAGCAGGTAAAATAAGCAAATTATTTTAAGGAACGGCAATCGAGAATTCATTCTCAATTCATTGTATTTGTGGGATGTGTAGTATGGAGTTTGATTTGGTCCGAGGAAACACTCTCACTTGAACCTCGATGTTACGATTTATTGTTGTTAAAATATTAGAAAGTTATTACAAAGGTATTACGATTACAGAGTTTAAAGTTCACGGAGAAAGACGCGTACAATAGTGGGTAGAAACGAACGACGAACGGCGCGGCTCTTTACTGGTTGAGATGTTGATTCGAACTGCGGAGAAAGAGAGAGAGCTCGGCCGTGCGTCGTTTCTTAAGAGTTATCGGAAAGTTAGTGATACTGCGCCTGTGCGTCTGCTGCATTTTCATTGGGTTAATCTGACGTTTGTTATTGTTCGAATTTTTGTGACACTTAATGGCGATGTGTAAAGACTTCACACTGAATTTATATAATTTATATCACTGGCTGCAAATAATTCATGTCACTGGCTGAATTAGTTTATATACGCCACATATTATAATTTCATGCTTAGCTAAAATTAAAACTTTTTCAAGTATTTCGAAATTAAGCTCGCCGTCGAAAGTAGCTTACCTCACTCTTTCTTTAATTGTATTGTAGATTCAAAACTCGTTGTTAAGCTTAAATAAAATTTAGCCATTACAATTCCTTTTATAATATATTTATTTGGGAATTTTATTAATTAAGATCAATACCCTATTTGAAGTGTGAAAGGAAGATAATTAATATGTAATTTTACTCTCGGATTATAATAATTAAATCGAGATAAATCCCTTTCACGGACGCCCGTGTTTATCTGCAGCGGCGGAGGCAGACGATTCCATCAGTGACGCAGGCACCTCTCGTTACGTCGTGATCGTCTCCCGATGGCCTCGCCAGCCTTCCTAGCCCATTCACAAATCTCCCTCAAATGTACCGAGCTCCTTTGTTTACATATCCCATGACACCGTTCGACCAACAAATATACAAGCAAAATCGCGTTCGGTAATGACCATTTCACACGCGATACGTTGTCTTTTAACCGGCCGTCGAGGTTCAACAAAATATCAATTCTTTTCGAATGCGTTCTAGAATACCTCATATATCATTAAATAATCCAAGTGACAAGTATCAAAGAGTACCTTATCAATATCATATTCTGTGAAAGCATATTTATTTACAAAGTAATACCTCTAGTATAGTAATTATTATCGTATGTTCAATGTCCCCAAAAATAGTTATGACATTGGTGCTTCAAAAAACATTGTGAACTTTTAAAGGATCTGTGATTTAGAGTGAGGTATTTTTTTAAAACAATTTTCAATGAACAGTTGGTTCTTAAAATTCAATAAATCGTGATAATTTTAATATAATACTTGAAATATAGTTATGGGCTGGGTGTCACTTCGAACGCATTTGGTAAGCATCCTTAATATAATTTATTATATTCATAAGATAAGTATAAATACATAAGAAATATTTTACATTTAAGGATTAATATTATAATGTAATATTAAACCTTTTCATTAAAATGATGTAATCGTAAATGCGATTTTATAAACGGAGATTATTATTAAGCTTCATATTGTTTGTAAAATTCAACATGGGAAAATTCTCACCTGACGTTCAAATAAAAGCTCCTAGACAAAGCACTACGTGTGTCCTTGAATTTCTTATCGATATTTTTCCATCTGTTTCGTAAAGCTACAAAATTTGACGGTAAACAGTATGAATGTACTTCACCACCATAATTAGGTGTATAGAGAATGTTTTATATCATGTATATGTAAAAATATGAATTTGGATAGACAATTAATTATGTATCATTCGAGATATTCTCAATATGTTTAGAATTTCTTTAAAATACTAGCGCTTTATTACAATTATAAAATGCTGGGCGTATATTGATGGTTTTACAGAGAGTTTAAAGTTAATATTTTTTTTCTTACATGTTGAAACGATTACAAGTTTTTAGTAGAGTATTTAGAACACAACATTGTATAATAACAAAAAGTTTTATAAAAATATTTAACAAAAGAAGATATATAAATAAAATAAAAATTGTGTAAATTATAGCAAATAATATTTTTTTTTAAAATATCATAGGAATGAAAAGAAAGAGAGTTTTCCGAAAAAGTTTGACAGGTCTTATTCTAAAAATATATACAATGGCATCCATGTTAACTCAATTAGTAGAAGATATCAATAACTAAGGCAATCTCGTTAAACATCGCCATTGCTCTCCATAATGGTATGACTACTGGCAGGCTTGTTCTGCATTCAGGAATGAAAAGGAGGTGATGTTTTTTTTCGTGTGGTTATCAGCGACACATATACCAATATTAGCCAGAGTGACAGAATTATCAATTATACCACGCATGAGCCGAAAAAAATGAGTCGCCAAAAACATATTTTTCCTTAGTTTTAAGCTACAATAAGAAAGCATGTCTAAAATGGAAAGCAGTTGGATAAAATCACGGATAGTATCCATACACCCGCAAGTATAGAAGTCTCAGTAAATATCATATCATATATAATAGTTATACTAACAGTATACTGGCATATTAGAATATTTTTACTATTCAAATTCTAATAACAACTGAGTAAGTATAATATTAATTCTCTCCACCTTAATTCTTTAATGACACAAAACAAACAATTATTGTTGCAAAAACATCTGAAATGAAATTCCAGCTTAAATGCAAAATGATTTATATTCAAAATTATGTGTAACGGTTATAGTTTATAAATACATCTTTACATTTTATAATTTACAGTTTTACTATTCAAATAAACATATATTATATTAAAATGATATCAAGCACCTTCACACGTCATAATATTATTTTTTTTGCTCAAAATTATATTGTTGATTGTATCATACTATTATATTCATCCATTAAATCTTGTGACACATATTATTTGTGACAATAAATAATATATAACTGTCACTAAAAGAACAGTTCGTGCGAGCACATCAATTTATCACAATGTAACTTTTTATGTAAAGCTTTCAAGATAGCTTTTACGGCCACTTATTCGCTTTGATACAATAATAAAATTAAACGTAACCTTGTTGCGAATGTGGGTCGTACGTATTCAGTGAAACTACAAACTACCAAGGGCGTCTGTAGGAATGATTTCATCTACAACACATATCAGATACGTATGTTGCATTTATGTTGTGTTTGTATTCTGTTTTACTTTACGTTTTATACTTAATCCTTCATTGCCTTTTTCTATCATCGTTGGATTTTAATCTTTTAATCTTATTAAAACTATTTACTCAATTATCTAAATGTATTGAAATTTGATTTATTCTTAAAACCAATTTTTTCGCCGACATCTCGAATCACGATATATTATTGTTTGGCATTTAAATAGTCAAATATAGATTATTTAAAACCAGTAAATTGAAACTATTTGTATTAGCATCCGGTTTTATGTTCAGCTTAATTCCAATATCGAGTCGTAAATGATTAAATGAATATGGATGCTTAGAATTCGCAAATAGTTTTAAGTTTAGAATCAGTTTCCATTAAACTGTGTACATAGATAAGATAAGTGATAATATCTATCCTAATTGCATTGTTCGAGATTACCAAATGATAAGATTAATAATTGATAAGATTTATAATTGATTACCTTCATTTGCGTAGCATCTGAATATTATTATATATATATTTATCTATAAATATATATATATATATATATATATAATAGTCGGTATAGTTCATTGAAATTAACATTAGTTTTACTCATTGTCTACCGTGTCAGGTAGTATTATAACTGAAAATAAGGCCGCTGTAAGAAGCAGCAAGCAATCATTGATGAAAAATTAGCGGAAGTGCGTGAGAATACAAAGCATAGGACTGACAAAGGCTACACAGGCCTTTATCCAATAATTTATAAATAATATAATTATATATAATTATTATTATATAAGAAACTGATTGTCAACTAATAGTAAATTTCAAATAATTGGCATAAATAAATAATGGTGTTTTATCTTTTTCATTATCGTTATAATTGTACAAAAATATTAAAATACGCTTAAGCTAAAAAACATTCATATAAAATTAGTTATTCATATGTATTCATTTCTATGGAAATGTAAAAATAATAAAATTAGTTAATAGCACATATGAGAGGGGTATTTCAAAATTGAACGTATTCTACCATGTCAAAATTTAAAGAGAAGACTTTGAATAAGTATTTTTGTATAGAAGTACCATATAGCGTGTAAAAAAGTAGTAAAGATCAATTTCAAATAGATAGAAAACAAAAATATACACTAAAAAATGCGCTGTATGGTTTTGTTTTTTAATGGTTCTTTTATACAAAAGATGCTTGTTCAAAATGTTTTCCTTGACATTTTGGCAGACTAAAACAAGTCCATTTTAGAAATAGACCCCTCAAATGTTATAAATAGGGTTAGATTATTATTTCTACGTACAATATTTAGTTATAACGCATATGGGAAAAATCATAAAATATAAAAATGAATTATTTTGTTTACAATATATTTAATTGCAATGCGTTATTAATATTTATGATAATAAGCCCGTTTTAAATAAATATCTATAATTATTACGCTGTAAAATTACAAATAGTTTCACTAGACACTCGAAATCAATTATTTTACGTCACATTAAAAAGTATGAGAAAAGATACGTTTTATAGTAAATTTAATGCTGAATTACGAGAAAAATAATTACTTTGAATAACTATATTTTCTAACTTTATCGTGTTAAAATGGTTTTTTATTTTTCTAGTTACTCCACTGTTTATTTTTAAGTAATGAAGGTTTGGATTTCGTACAATGCAATTAATTTAAAATATAAATATAAATTTATATAAATAAATTAGCGTATTTAAATCATAATCGGATACATTATTTCCGAAAACACGAGCCATTACTTAATTCTACGGCTTTAACATGTAATCATTTTTTCAACGAGACACCAAAAACAATAGGTCGAAAAATATTGTTGGTCTAATTAATCACGTTAATTAAACAAAAAGCTTTTAAAAAACAACTTTATAATAGGCATATTTAAAACACACCTTTATTGCAGCGGACGGGGCCGACCTCACGTCCGCGTGCCTCAGCTTTACGTAAGGTATATCCGACTTTGTTTGGCCACGTCGCCATAGTTACAGACTCTTCCATTCTTCAGGTCACGTGGACAGCTGATCCAAGCCCGTGAGCTCAGTTAACCACGGTCCGAGTGGATGAACATGCGGTTCTTAGTTCACTGAGGCAGTCGCCGAGCAAAGTTCACTTATCCGTCCAACACGAGAGCTTTTTAAAAGCTCCGTGCTACAGTCGCGATACGTTTATCGAATAGTCACTACATAGTCTGAATATATACAGTGTTTTTCTACCAAATTTTATATCATTATACATTTTTCTGTGACATAACTACATAGTATTGAACATTTTTTGTAAGCAATGGTTGTACGTATTTTAAAGTGATCGTCAAAAGTACTAAACGTTTTTTCTAATTTTTATTTCCATAATAGAGACAGTTAAGTAGATATTTGATGAACTTCGTCGCTAATTTTATTCCAACGTCAACATAATCGCCTTAAGAATCATTAGAAGTGTGGATTAAAACGTCGATTAATAGGCTTAAATCAAACATACTTTTATTTCTGATTACGACTTTGCTAATTTTAGGATTGTTTTCATATTTGATCCTAATCGTATTGTATGTAATTAATACACATATTTTATATTTGTATACATTTACTTATAGGAACAAGAAAAAGCACACTTTGGTTTTTATTTTTTTATAAAAATCAGTTTATTTGAAATCAAGTGCCTTTTTATTAATATTTGTAATCAAAAAAAATGTTTTTAAATATTTAAAGCTATATCTAAATAATTATAAATATTTATCAAAATAAGGTAGTGTTAAGTCACTATTTTTCACTTGAACGTATTATTACCGAAATCACCATTGCGTCGAATAAGGTAAACTTTAACGAAGTGTTCAGGAGGTCAGCTATGGATATAGTTTATAAACTTCACTATTTAATGCTCTCCCAAAAGAGCGACCTCCTGAACCAGGGTCGAGGAGACCGCTCCAAGAGACTTCGACGCCACAGCAGCCTTCCTGAACGCAGAGACTCGAGAACGGGTCCTGCAATAGGCAGCGTCTACAGCATGACAGGCAGCGTAAGTTTATCAAAAGAATACAGTTGCTTCAGCATAGAAAACAAACATCAGTAAATTTCGATAACATTTTTCCGTATTAATTTAATATTATCGTAACTTAGTATCAATCGTACATTTTAAAAGAAATATAATACTAAGCGCTATACCTTAAGTAAGATTTAAATAGTATCATATAAGGGAGGTATTTCCAAAGTGAACTTATTCCACTATGCCAAAATTCAAAAGAGAAGAATTAGAAAAAGTACGTTTTGTGTAAAATAACTATTTGGCATGCAAACCAGTAGAAAAGTAAATTTCAAAAATATTGAAAATAAAACAAACATTAAAATATATTTGACTGATGGTGCTTGATGGAAATTGATTTTAAATTCTAAATTATT